>JASANE010021356.1:0-43554 GCA_030248225.1 Trileptium ribeirensis
AATGGGATGCATAAAAGGCATGCATGCTCATGGTGGATTATCTCCCCCGAGGCTAGGACTCCCGTTTGGGTCTCGCCGATCCACCCTCGGAGGCGGCCTGACTCCTCCCCCGGAGTCGGCCGATCCCCCTCGGAGGCGGCCGCTCTCCTCCCACGTCGCCAAGATGCGGGGCAAAATTTTAGCAAAATTATTCAAAAATCCAGCAAAAATTAACAAAAATTGGAAAAAAATGGGGAAAAATTAACAAAAGTTTGTGAAAAATTAGCAAAACGAGTGCGAAAAAATTTAAATATTTTATTTCCAAAAATTTTCAGGAATTTATCTCCCTAACGACCTCCCCACCCCGTCGACAGCCTGATCCCCCACAGCGACGACCCCGCTATCCCCACCTGGAACTTCCGAGCTGACCCATGTAAGATCTAAGGGTTCGTGAGACAGTCGTGGGTATACTTGGAAGCGAAAAAGTCTATATTTCGGAGCAAAGCTGCAATACCAAAACCACAATAGGTGTAACAATAACCGAGGGTATACCTCGAAGCATTCACAACGGTGCTGTCCGGTCACCAGCGGAGTACAGCGCTGTTGACAGCCACCGTTTTCAACGCCGCACGATGCTGGATCACACGAAACTCCGTCTGCTGATAGCATATAATTCTGATGACATAGACATGTGACACCTGTTTGCTGATCGTAGCTGCAAACATGTTCGCATCCACCGTTATTAATCGAACAGCTGTCTGAAATTAGAAATTTCTAGCTTCACACAAAGATTTATGAATACGATTGTACAGAAAGTATTAAAAAGTTATTTGATTATTTTGAGATGACTAGTAAGATTGTTTAGCGGTTCACAAAGTGGTGGATTTTCTTAGAATTTAATTTTTACATTTTCGGCATGAATATGCTGTGTTATAATAAAATTTATTTTCAGTATCGCAGCATATATGCCAAGTTTGTTTATCGTTTGGTTGCGTTGATTCCACTGGCACGGTTAAAAAGACATTATTTAATTTTAATTTTAATGTTTTTGGAACAGAGCTAAAAATTTTACGTTACTTATACTTACCGCTTATCTTCTATAACTTTGGGGTTTAGCCATATTTGCCTTATGGCATTGTTTCCAGTATTTGTTGCAAAACATATATCTATAGTGTAGCCTGAAGTCCGAAATTGTTAGCCGGCTTAATCAATAATAGTTAGGCGTCTGTTTGCGAACAAATCATGACAAAATGTGCTTTATATCGATACCAAAATGCTAAATTAACTATACCTATTCCGAGCAACGTAGCAGATAATGCGGCGTTCACGTTATAATGTCCCCGCTGTTTGGAACTTTTGTCCCCCTGTAGTCACGATCCTACCGTATAGACAGTCAGGGTGACAACCATACAGTAAACCAATTTCCGAGAGTGTACGACACAACCCTAGCTACTACATTTTTCTTTACAGTGTCGCACACAACCTTAGCTACCAATTTGGCACGAATTAACTCTAACGGACATCGTCTGTAGCTAATGCGATTAATCACTCAGCTGTTTTGTGTTGTTTTTTTCAAATTATTTCATGTATATTACATTTTTGTTAAAAATATGTAGTTTTCAATAAACATTATATTTTCTATTATCATGTGTGGTGACGTTTCTGGTCAATTCGGACCATGAATTTTACTCGCGGATCACGGATCAAAGGTCCAACGAATCATCGACTACCAGCCGGCAGGTCATGGGTCAAGATTATTGACCCGTTTTCAAGCCTGGTATGTACCCCTGTAAGGCGAAATTTGTTAAACCGTTTGTACCAAATACACCTTGTTGGTAACTCTATAAAATTGACCGTGTACAGTATTACGAAAATATTGAACTGTAATTTATGAAAGTATCTTTCGACAAGGAATTTCATAATCTTAATTTATATTCTGTATCAATCATCGACATTCAATGAATACTGCTGAAAACAGCTTCGAGTTATCTTTACAAAGCAACGTCCTGGAATCGAACCCGGTCCTCTCTCGTGCAAGACTAGATGGCTACCACTACACCACAGTAGACGGGTTATACCATAGCATGATTGTAGTTGTGCAAGGACTCTGGTGTCATAAAAGCGTTTTATGGTTATATTGTTACACAGTGTGTATTTATTGATTACCATGGAATGAAATTTTATTCATTTATTAAGTTTTTACACAGTATGCTATTATTATCATGGAATGAAATTTTATTCATTTATTAAATTTTTACACAGTATGCTATTATTGATTACCATGGAATGAAATTTTAGTCATTTATTAAATTTATACACAGTATACTATTATTATCATGGAATGAAATTTTATTCATTTATTAAATTTTTACACAGTATGCTATTATTGATTACCATGGAATCAAATTTTATTCATTTATTAAATTTATACACAGTATACCATTATTGATTACCATGGGATGAAATTTTATTCATTTATTAAATTTATACACAGTATACTATTATTAATTATCATGGAATGAAATTTTATTCATTTATTAAATTTATACACAGTATACTATTATTAATTATCATGGAATGAAATTTTATCCATTTATTAAATTTACACACAGTATACTATTATTGATTACCATGAAATGAAATTTTATTCATTTATTAAATTTACAACACACGAGCATCTGTAAATTTTTTGTTTAATGCAAATAGTGTTAGATATATTATATTTCTATCTATTTTCACGAAGCCTGCTCACCTTCACCAGGCACTGTAATGCTGGTTACATTTGTCGACGGTCCACGTCCATCGTAGTCAATGGCATGAACCAACACGTGATAATGCTTCCCCGGGCGAAGATTGCCAATTCGGGTTTCGTCACGATCACCACCAACGTCAACCCAAAGCCATTGATCACGAGGTTGACGAGTATCCGTAGTGTAGTAGACACGATATTTCTAAAACAACAATAATGAAAACACAACTAAAATGATATATCTTCAAAGATTGTTTAATATTGGATCGGACTTCCGGTATTTACAAATACATAAATAATTTACCTAAAATCATTTATTGGCTAATTTTAGGTCAAAGATTTTTTGGGAAATAAACACATTTTAGGCGGCCTGATTATTTTGAGGGATAAACCACATTTTGCTACACAAATTTCAGTATATAATATTGAATATATAATGTTCCTGCAATAGACTTGACATCACATTTATAGCTGAACGTTTCAATTTCGTTTCGCAATGATCATTTTTTGACCTAATTTGACCATTTTTCATTATTGTATGAACAGAAATATGATTTTCAGCCAAATGTAAATGAGGCATTGGATTAAAATCATTTTAGATGTAGGTTCAATGTGGTACCGCTTCATTCACCGCTTCATAGATCATATTAATAGCTCAAGCCCTGTTAGAAACTATGTTCGTCTTAGCGAAGTATCATGTGCGTTTCAGAAACCACTTATCATTTGACCTGAGGATTACGAACAGGTAAAGCTATAAGTAATCATCAAGTGAACCCGAAATTGTCATTCATATTCTACATTTTATACGTTATTATATAATAAAATTTGAAAACTTAACATTTGATCAGCCATTTATAATATGGAGGTTTCGCAGAAAAATGCGTGCAAGTACCGGACAGTACTGTCTCTTGAAGCCGTACGTGAGAGACAAAAATTTAATACTGCTGGCTGTATTATGTTTAAGTTTTAGTTTGTTATACGCATCTATAACAAATTTTCGTGTCTTATGGTAAATTACAACAGACTTTAATCTCTTACTTACAGACATATGTAACAAACATTAGACTTTTATAACTATATGTAATAGACTTTCGTTTCATAGCAGAAACCGTAAAAGGCAAAAGTTTCTAACAAGGCTCAAGAAAGTAAAATATCTGTTAAATGTGATGTTGAAAAATATGATAGGAAAATAGTGACGGCCATTTGCTTTCTGGAAGCAATTCCAAGACCTGCCCACACAGTTCTAATAATCGAACAAAAACTGATTGACTTTCAAAGCTGTGGATCTCAGCGTATCACGCGACCATAGAAACCATGATTCAGATTTTGTGCACCAGAATCAGAACACACAACTCCACTGTACAGCCTAAAGTCTTACCGTGTTCTGGCGAGGTGTTGCTTATAACACCTACCTATACTAGCATTTTAGATCACAAAGATGTTGCGTCAAACCAATATAGAATTTAACACAACTTAACTTATAGCAGTGATTACATTAGCCACTGCAACGTAAAAAGAGGCGCTAGTTGCACAATGCTTTTGCAGTTTATATCAGTAATTTCATTTTAGTTCGTGCACTAATCCGTAAATAATTAACAATATTTAATTAATCCATTAGTATGTGCATTTGGGTTGGGCTTTCAAAGCGCTCTGGCCAACACAGCCTTGTCTTGGATACAATTGTAAATATACGTATGTTTTGGTGTGAGGAGTTATCGGCATTGATGTACAAAAAATTTTGGATATAAACTCGAACCTAAATATTTGCGTTGGTTGAACCATCCGCATAGAACAATCTTCCATCTGAGCTTCGAACCCGATCCAAAGCGCTGCCGAATATAAGTCTAAGTTGAAAACTTTCTTATTTCCTAGAAACTGACTATTATGCTCATTATTTTATGGTTTCTTTTGGCGCTTTTTCAACGCCTTGTGCGAAAAGAGCGCGGTATAAATGTATTATATTATTATTAAACGTATCCATTTGCTCAAACAGTTATGTATTTTACATAAAATATTATTTCTTTTAACAGCTTAGAGTCTGAATTTGGCAGGGGTATTGCTCTTGACTGTTGTAGAATGACGCCTGGTGATGGTAGAACCTTGTGAAGTCAGGGTAACAACTTTTCATAAATTCAATTCCAACAGGATTGCGTTGTGGGAATTTGCTTTGAAAACATACTACTATCCCAGGAATGATATCAAACTTACAAACACTTGTTGACGAATTTCTTCAGGGATATTCCATTTGGCAACGATGTTGTTATCGACTGCGATCAAGTTTAGATTGAAGTCGATAGTTGGGACCGGACCTACAATAGAAAAAATAATGATTATAAACTTCAAAATACTGAGCTGGCTTCGTTGGTTCTGACGCGTTTCATCTTTCTTAAAGTCGTGACATACCACCGTTATAGTTACAATATGTAATATATATAACTAACAGTTACTTTACTACGTCGTAATTTAAACACGTTTAAACTTGTTTCTTAAAATTTGAGCTCATATTTTGGAGCATTGCAATTTCAAATATTTTTCCACTAATTGTAGTCAAATTTTGACCAAATTTTAATCAAAACTAATCCAAATTGAAGCCCACATTTTGTGCTCAAATTTTGAGAAAAATAGCTTGACCGCTTGAAATTACCTTAACTGAACCAACATGTCCATTTCATTTTGCGGCATTTATGAATAATTTATACCATGATGTTTACGGCACTTGTGACTGTTTTTATTCAAAATATTAAATGTACATTAAACGACAAAGTCTTCCCGAAAACATGTAAATATGTAACTAATTGGAAAACATTATATTAGTTTGGCATAAGTTTCCAGCAATTATACACAGACTACATCTGAGCACCAAATATTTACGACCACAGTGCTAAAATTTTTAGCTTAGTTTCCGAGGAAGTCTGCAAACAAAAACAAAAATTCTGGTACTGAAATTTCCAAATTTTAAGCGAATAGTTTTTCCAAACAAATCGAAAATATTACCTATAAATTTTGAAAAAATATTTCGTAATCTTAACTCTGAGCAAAAATATAGTACAGGTTTTTTCCTAAGTGTTTTGTTTCCCAAAATGTGTTGGGGCCATTTTTCCAAGATTGCAATTAGGAGATATTTTCGAAATGTATGGGAATAGTGGAGCCTTTAGTGTACTAAATCCACAGGTGTATAGTGAAGAAGCATAACGTATCATGTTATTTTTGTGCAAAAATATTGTCACCTATTTGTGTTTTTACTACTTTTGGCTATGTCCTACCTGAAGTTTGCGATGCCGATGGTCCGAACGGATTTCTGTTCGTTTCAGCACTATATTATATCGTGGCCTCTAGTGTAATGGAAATTTATTACGTGGCTAGGCATGAAGATACCGTTCCTTGTTTGGATTTTTCTCTTTTTTTCAATTATCGCTAAAGCCCAATAATTTTACGATATTTAGGAATTAATGGGACAATCATTTTGAAATTCGAATTTAGCTAAATTTCTGACCGTTGTACCAAAATAATTTGGTACATGAGATTAACAGGAAATATTTTCGCAAATAATTTTTAGCTCTCATAATTTCTTACAAAAATAGTTTAGAAACGCCATAAGTTTTATGTAATGCATGAGCTACCTTCGTACACCAAGGTTTTTCTTTTGTCAAAATCACTAATTGATTCGCGCACAAATTCGCGTCCACATTTTTACCATTGGTATTTGCATTTTTGTGAACGAGAACATAGGCTCTGCGATGTACGAATCGAATTAGAGTTCGCGCACATTTGTTAATTTAGCACGCTATTGTCCTCAAATGACATTCTCATTCAGACAGCAATCTTCATTTGTGTATTATAGCATACGAGAAAAACGCGAATGGTAGTCGTGTTTTCGCTTGTACGTGATCAGCGAAATATGACGGAAAATCGCAATATAATGACCGCGAATAGAGCCTATGCGTTTACTGCATCGCAAATCGTGTACGCGAACATAAGGAAAATCGTGATTTGTTAGCGTTCATAGCTTTTACGATCGTGAATTATGTATTTGACAAACCAATATACGTATCCTATATGGACTCACGCATAACAATATCAAATAATATATATATTCCAGTACAATATATACTCTCTACCGAAATATATTGATAATTTTTACACAATGTATGTATGATAGTTATGCCTTTCAACAAAAATTGAAAAACGTTTCGACAAAAAATGTAAAAAATGAAGGCATGCGACAATTTTTATTCACAAATATATAATCATACATGGTCACAAAGGGTTATCCACCCTAAGGATCGGACCCACCCTCAGAGTATATTCGATCCCCCTGGGAGGTAGCCTTATACCCCTGAGAATTCCCAAACCTGCTTCCTCCTCACCCCACCTCCACGCAAAAGGCCCGCTGAAAATTTTGGAAAAAATAGGCAAAATTCGGACAAATATTGGATGCAAGTGGGGAAAATTTGGGAAAATTAACAAAAGTTAGGAGAAATTGGTAAAATGAGTGCTAAAAAGTTTGTAGTTCGAACAAATTTCATTATTTATTCCTTTCACGACCTCTCTCTCCTGCCCACCGACAGCCTGACACTCCTTGCGTCGACCTCACCCCACCTCGTCGTACCTGTTGTCCCCTCGGAGCCTCGGATCTTGCCCATGTTGACCACCTCCCTCTCCTACCCGCTGACAGTCTGATACTCCTTGCGTCGACCCCACCTCGTCGTACCTGTTATCCCCTCGGAGCCTCGGATCTTGCCCATGTTGACGACCTCCCTCTCCTACCCGCTGACAGCCTGATACTCCTTGCGTCGACCCCACCTCGTCGTCCCAGGAGGCCTCGACCCAACGACCCCTACCCGCGACAACCGAGCGCGACCACCCACAACCCGCAAGAGCCGATCCCCAACCCCCCCACACAGCACAACCCACCCCACCCCACCCGACCCAACCCCCCCAGCAACAGAACCCCCCAACCCACCCCATCCCTAGAGACCCAATCCCATACGACCCCCCCACAGCACAGCCAACCCGACCCACCCAACCCTTCCCGAGCCGATACCACACAACCCCCCCCACGACGACCACCCAAACCCACCCAACCCCCCGAGCCCCCCAGACCCCAAACAACCCCCCCCACCACACAGCCACCCCACGACCCACCCCCACCCCCGAGACCCAGACCCCACACAACCCCCCCCACCCGCACAGCCACCCCAACCCACCCAACCCACCCTAGACCCACCCAACCTACCCCACCCACAACAACAACACCTACCCCCTACCCCTCAAACCCACCAAACAACCTCCCCCTACCCCACACAGCCACTCCCACCCGCCCAACCATCCTCCACACAACACTCCCCACCCACCACCACCCCCCCCCTACCTGTTATCCCCTCGGAGCCTCGGATCTTGCCCATGTTGACGACCTCCCTTTCCTACCCGCTGACAACCTGATACTCCTTGCGTCGACCCCACCTCGTCGTACCTGTTATCCCATCGGAGCCTCGGATCTTGCCCATGTTGACGACCTCCCTCTCCTACCCGCTGACAGCCTGATACTCCTTGCGTCGACCCCACCTCGTCGTACCTGTTATCCCCTCGGAGCCTCGGATCTTGCCCATGTTGGCGACCTCCCTCTCCTACCCGCCGACAGCGTGATACTCCTTGCGTCGAACCCACCTCGTCGTACCTGTTATCCCCTCGGAGCCTCGAATCTTGCCCATGTTGACGACCTCCCTCTCCTACCCGCTGACAGCCTGATACTCCTTGCGTCGACCCCACCTCGTCGTACCTGTTATCCCCTCGGAGCCTCGGATCTTGCCCATGTTGACGACCTCCCTCTCCTACCCGCTGACAGCCTGATACTCCTTGCGTCGACCCCACCTCGTCGTACCTGTTATCCCCTCGGAGCCTCGGATCTTGCCCATGTTGACGACCTCCCTCTCCTACCCGCTGACAGCCTGATACTCCTTGCGTCGACCCCACCTCGTCGTACCTGTTATCCCCTCGGAGCCTCGGATTTTGCCCATGTTCACGACCTCCCTCTCCTACCCGCTGACAGCCTGATACTCCTTGCGTCGACCCCACCTCGTCGTACCTGTTATCCCCTCGGAGCCTCGGATCTTGCCCATGTTGACGACCTCCCTGTCCTACCCGCTGACAGCCTGATACACCTTGCGTCGACCCTACCTCGTCGTACCTGTTATCCCCTCGGAGCCTCGGATCTTGCTCATGTTGACGACCTCCCTGTCCTACCCGCTGACAGCCTGATACTCCTTGCGTCGACCCCGCCTCGTCGTACCTGTTATCCCCTCGGATCTTGCCCATGTTGACGACCTCCCTGTCCTACCCGCTGACAGCCTGATACTCCTTGCGTCGACCCCACCTCGTCGTACCTGTTATCCCCTTGGAGCCTCGGATCTTGCCCATGTTGGCGACCTCCCTCTCCTACCCGCCGACAGCCTGATACTCCTTGCGTCGACCCCACCTCGTGTCGTACCTGTTATCCCCTCGGAGCCTCGGATCTTGCCCATGTTGACGACCTCCCTCTCCTCCCCGCTGACAGCCTGATACTCCTAGCGTCGACCCCACCTCGTCGTACCTGTTATCCCCTCGGAGCCTCGGATCTTGCCCATGTTGGCGACCTCCCTCTCCTACCCGCCGACAGCCTGATACTCCTTGCGTCGACCCCACCTCGTGTCGTACCTGTTATCCCCTCGGAGCCTCGGATCTTGCATATGTTGACGACCTCTCTCTCCTACCCGCTGACAGCCTGATACTCCTAGCGTCGACCCCACCTCGTCGTACCTGTTATCCCCTCGGAGCCTCGGATCTTGCCCATGTTGGCGACCTCCCTCTCCTACCCGCCGACAGCCTGATACTCCTTGCGTCGACGTCACCCCACCTCGTCGTACCCGTTATCCCCTCGGAGCCTCGGATCTTGCCCATGTGTCGCATCAATACCCACAGGATTTTTATGGAAGTTCACTTTTTTTGCACTGCTTCATTGAAAGAGTGGAATGTCATTCAATTGTCATATTGCCATTAACATTGAATTATTATATTGTCATTGGATGAATAAGTCAACATTTTCGCACAAAAATTTGTTATGCTAATCAGTTTTTTACCTATAATGAATTTTAAATGTGTACTTTTAATCAAAAAATAATTTATGAATAAAACATAATAATTTTAATAATGAAATATGGTTAGGTTTTTGTATTTTGTAATGTTTCTTGCAAGCTTTCGTATAGGTAATGTATGCTGTGATCTCCACACGAATTAATAATTTTGGTCGAGGGCAAAAAATTGTGCCAGGTAAATACCGTCGTAGTACAGTCAGGAGCAACAACTCGACACTCATATCGCTGGGACTCGCGACCATTAGCGACGGTCAGTGTTGCACTATATGCCAACAAGTCATCGCCATTCGAAGCTGAAGGAGAGTTTAGTCCCAAAACCTGAATCTAATTTATCCTTACCTTCATGGATAATATCAACGGTTACATACGACGACACAGTAGTACAGTCAGGAGCACAACTCGACACTCATATCGCTGGGACTCGCAAGCATTAGCGACGGTCAGTGTTGCACTATATGTCGACGAGTCATCGCCATTCGAATCTAAAGGAGAGTTTAGTCCCAAAACCTGAATCTAATTTATCCTTACCTTCATGGATAACATCAATGGTTACATACGACGACACAGTAGTACAGTCAGGAGCACAACTCGACACTCATATCGCTGGGACTCGCAAGCATTAGCGTCGGTCAGTGTTGCACTATATGCCGACGAGTCATCGTCATGCGAAGCTGAAGGAGAGTTTAGTCCCAAAACCTGAATCTAATTTATCCTTACCTTCATGGATAACATCAACGGTTACATACGACGACACAGTAGTACAGTCAGGAGCAACAACTCGACACTCATTTCGCTGGGACTCGCGAGCATTAGCGACGGTTAGTGTTGCACTATATGTCGACGAGTCATCGCCATTCGAATCTGAAGGAGAGTTTAGTCCCAAAACCTGAATCTAATTTATCCTTACCTTCATGGATAATATCAACGGTTACATACGACGACACAGCAGTACAGTCAGGAGCACAACTCGACACTCATATAGCTGGGACTCGCAAGCATTAGCGACGGTCAGTGTTGCACTATATATCGACGAGTCATCGCCATTCGAATCTGAAGGAGAGTTTAGTCCCAAAACCTGAATCTAATTTATCCTTACCTTCATGGATAACATCAACGGTTACATACGACGACACAGTAGTACAGTCAGGAGCAACAACTCGACACTCATATCGCTGGGACTCGCAAGCATTAGCGTCGGTCAGTGTTGCACTATATGCCGACGAGTCATCGTCATGCGAAGCTGAAGGAGAGTTTAGTCCCAAAACCTGAATCTAATTTATCCTTACCTTCATGGATAACATCAACGGTTACATACGACGACACAGTAGTACAGTCAGGAGCACAACTCGACACTCATATCGCTGGGACTCGCAAGCATTAGCGACGGTCAGTGTTGCACTATATGTCGACGAGTCATCGCCATTCGAATCTGAAGGAGAGTTTAGTCCCAAAACCTGAATCTAATTTATCCTTACCTTCATGGATAACATCAATGGTTACATACGACGACACAGTAGTACCGTCAGGAGCAAACAGCTCGACACTCATATCGCTGGGACTCGCGAGCATTAGCGACGGTCAGTGTTGCATTATATGTCGACGAGTCATCGCCATTCGAAGCTGAAGGATAGTTTAGTCCCAAAACCTGAATCTAGTTTATCCTTACCTTCATGGATAACATCAACGGTTACATACGACGACACAGTAGTACCGTCAGGAGCAACAGCTCGACACTCATATCGCTGGGACTCGCGAGCATTAGCGACGGTCAGTGTTGCACTATATGCTGACGAGTCATCGCCATTCGAAGCTGAAGGAGAGTCTAGTCGAGCAATAGCCTGACCGTTGAGGTACCATTTGACTGTTGGCCGGGGCTCGCCAATACCCTGACATAAAATATCCAGCGTCGTTCCGACTGGCACCCGAATCGGACCCGGCGGTGATATTAGGACTTGTGGTGGGCCGCCGGGTGGAGCTGTAACGATTGAACCTGAATTAGAGAGTTAGTTAAAACTATTGTGACAATTCGCTCACCAGCTAGCAACTGCATAGATAAATGCCAGAGAACATGTGTGATATATTGCCTAAAGTGAATATCAATTCTCTTCAGCAAATAATTAAACATGTGCTTACGAAAAAATATTTGACAAATTATTACATCAGTTATCTAAGTCTAAACTCTAAAACTTTAGCTCTCATAACGACAATAAACTGAAATAGAGTATTTTCTCTTTGAAATTGAAATTGTGTGCACATACATTTTGCAGTATTCAGAAGGTATATCTGTGCCTCATGCGCTCATGTAAGCTTTTGGAACTACCTTTCTTTAGTTCCTTTGAAAAAAAGTGAATAACTAAAGTTGCTTTACTGGGCCTTCGATCTTTTCCAACAGACGACGTACACAACTTTCGTATAAATTTAGGAACTGGTGCCGGTTATTAGACAGATTATCGCATGATTAGGATATCGTCCACATATCCGATTATAAACTGTGTTGCATTGGTTTATGAATAATTTAGGTTTTCGTATTTAGGAAGTTTAGGTAAAAGCGCTATCCGATGAGAACCGCGATGTTTCTGATGATAGTCAAATCCATTTGAGCATTTAGATCAAACCCAGCGCAGCAAATATTTGGTTTGGTAACAAAAGGTAGGAAGATAGATAGACAAGAGTTCAGATGGGGTATAAAAGAAACCTGAGTAGGCCAAAAAAGGCCTTTTTCAGCACCCCAAATCCTAGTAAAGTTCTATTCCATAATACACTTCGCAAACCCAACCATTCTAGATAAACTCAATTTATGTCCATCCTCTTGATCCAATGTCTCAGTTCCGAAGAATGTCTCGTAAGTCCTTTAAGGCTAAGCAGTTCATTGTCAAATGTTTAGCAGTCTCCGGCTCAGCTAAGCAGAATGTGCACACGTTGCTGTCCAATAAACCTATTCTATATAAGTGGGAGTTAAAAGTCCCATGTCCTGTCAAAAATTGTATGGCTATTCTCATGATGTCTTTATTCAGTTTCCAAAAAATTTTGATCTAAATTTATTGGGTTTATCAAAGAAAACCCTAGTCTGTCTACAATCAGTATTATTAGTCCATCTTCTACTATGTTCTATAAAAGACCTTTCCTCCAGCCACGTTTTAATTACAATCACGCTAATAGGAACGTGAGGTTCCTGTCCTAGAGTCTTTATATTAGAGCCGTACCTGGCTAATTCCTCAGCTATTACATTACCTACAACTCCGGAATGCCCTTATACCCAGCCCAGAGTGGCCACATTGTTTCGACCTAGTCTGTTAAGCCACTTCACACACCCAAGGATGCATAGTGATTTTACCTGCCTTTTCCCGAAAGCCAGCACCGTAGCTCTACTATCACTAAAAATACATATCTTTTTATTCTTAAGTCTAAAACCATCTGTTATCATGGCACATCTTTCGATGGCCAGTACCTCTTCCTGAAACACAGTAGTCTTGCTACCTAGAGGGAATTATTCCTTTACTTTACCCGGTATATATACCTGCACCACATCGCCTAAGACCATCTCAATGACAGAACCATCCGTATAACATAGCAAGTCAAAGTCATCTTGCCTAATATCAGCCCAATCATTACAACTCCAATTCTGTTTATGTCTTATAGAGCTAACAATATCACATGGTAGGTTCAGTAAGCCTCCAATATTCTTGATCAGCATATGCATATGAGCAGATGAGCCCAATGCATGATTGCTTTGCCAAAGGCCTAGGTTTTTAAGCCTTATGTATTCTTTAGCCGCACTTTCTTTGATTAAGATATCAATAGGCGGTATACATAAAATTGTCTCAATGCCGCGCACCGGTGTAGACTTAAAAGCACCAGTTATCATACGACAAGTCATGGCTTGAACCTTTTCTAACATTTTCCGATAAGTAACCAGTTCAATCCTATGCCACCAACATATTACCCCATAAAAGAGGGCTGGCAGAACAACTGTTTTATAAAGGAAGTATATAACTTGAGGACGAAGCCCCAGTTACTTCCAATAAATCTCTTGAGAGCAAAGAGAATTCTAAAGGACTTAAGCCGTGCTTCTTCAATATGAGTCTTCCAAGTTAAACGATGGTCTAACAATAAGTCAAGATATTTAACATTATCATCGAGCGGAATAACTGCGCCTCCAATGCGAATATCCGTTAGACCGTTCAACCGTCTTTTCCTTGTAAAAATTACGCCCTTACACTTTTCTGTATTAACAGAAAGGCCTCTAGGACAGCACCACGATTGAAGCTCATCCAGAGACCGCTGAAGTCTATTGCAAGTAGTTCTTAGGCATCTTGCAGATGTCAAAAGGACTAGATCATCAGAATACCCTACGCACAACACCCTGTTAACATTAAGTCTGTTAATAATATCATTTACCACTAAACACCAGAGCACAGGGGAGAGAACTCCTCCTTGCGGAAATCCTCTGTTCGCTCTAACCGCCAGTCTAGCTTGTCCCTTTTCAGCTACAATAACTCTCATACTCAATAATTTATGAATCCAAGTTTTGAAGAAATTTGGAATACCAAATTTATCCATGCTTTTTACAATAAACTCAAATTTTGTGCAGACAAAAGCTCCAGAAATGTCTAGAAACACCGCAAGAACAAATTTGCCAGAAAACATTTCCTGTTCAATCCATGCCGTAGTACTCTGAAGGGCAGAGATAGTACTCGTTCCTTCACGATAGGCATGTTGATTATCATGTAATTTGGACTTACTCAAGATGTCATGTATTATATAGTCTGACACCAATCTCTCAAGAGTCTTCAAAACAAAAGATAACAAATTAATATGTCTAAATGCTTTAGGCTCAGTACAGTCATCTTTACCCGGCTTTGGGATAAAGATGATTTTGGTCTGTCTCCAAAGAACTGGAATTTAGTTAAGTATAATGCTGGCCTTAAAAATCTTTTCCAGCACCAAAAGTATTGCTGAGCCTCCTGATTTAAGGAAGACTGGACAAATACCTTCAGGTCCTGAAGACTTAAAATCTCCATGACGTCTTAAAGGCCACTTAATCTTCTCTAAATCAACCACCTTGTTGATGTTAGTATCTATATTGTGTATCCTTACCGGTCTCCCTAAGTCATGTCGTCCAGTTTCATCCTCATAGGGAAAGATAAGGGTTGGAGATAAGAAATACAAGACAAAACGATATATGCATCGGCATCACCAGATACGTGTGGCCTGGATGAAACCAACTATTGCAGGAATACGTTCACAAGATCGATCGATGTAAATATAGGGCCCAAAACAAAATTTGACGCCAGGTCTTTACAGTTTTCCTGTTCAGGACACAGTTTTCGCGCGGGAAGCAAGACTGCAATGTCTCATAAGCATTATCAACTATTTCAGCAATGAATTGATGTGTATTTGACACATCGCTGAACAAACATTCTCCGCGTCGGTGAACTGAACCTGGTTGATTGTGCGTAAGTATTGTAGGATAGTCAGTAGACCATCCAGAAGTTTTTGCTCATTTTCTTAAGGAATAGCGCAAAGCAAGCGCACAACAACAACGCCTGCCCAAACACGTACAGTAGACGACAACCGTGGTTAACGTAGCCAGGCTTCTCAAAAGGGAGGTAAATCCATATGGACCCATTGTACATGAAATGGTAAATGATTGTATTAGAACAGTTGTTATATAATGCAACTTGCATTTACAGCGCGCAGCAAATAAAAATGCGAAAACAGTGTCCCTGGTTGAAGCTTCCTAGAATAATACATCTAATGACACGGTTGTACATATAATAGCTACATTATTGGTCACCGTTGTTGTAATAATGGCTCGTATGGGCTAACACATGCAAGACTACACTTCAGTGTCGTCAACCTCAAACCTAACGCTTCACTATCCAGGGATATACTGGCAGTCCACAGTTATTGCGGATAATCAAAAAATTAATCAACTAGGAATTCGAGTTCACTCCCATCAACACGCCATGCAGCAGGGACACAGCAAGAGGGAGTGTTCGCTGCCCCTTCCCCTCCACGTTTTGGCAAAATTAGATTTTTTCCATATTGTGCCCGAAATTTTCCCTCATGCCATGTTCAAATACAGCTGGCTGCGCTACTGCTCTGAAATGTATAACAGCTGCAGTTTGCTATGAAATTGGTCATATACACAAGTATATTGTCAAAAGTTAGTCATAACTTGGGCAGGTTAGTCGGTTTATCGGTGATAGTATCAAGCTCTTCAGCCATCGGGCCTTCTTATGTGAAATGCCCGTATGCGGATGTGGAATATCGTGTATTTGGTCAAAGCACATCCAGCTCGTAATGCATTTGTCCTGAATCACTATCGACCTACACAACTCTCTTGTCAAAAGTTTATCTCAAATTTATGCACCTTACCAGGCTTATCGGTTATAATATCAAGCTCTTCTGTCATCGGGCCCTCTCCGTGTTCGTTAAAGGCTCGAATGCGGACGTAGTATCGCGTGTTTGGACGAAGTCCGATCAGGTCGTAATGTCTTTGTTCGGAATCGACATCAATTACTTGAGCTTGAGAAATATCAGCACCGGGCCAATACGAATAGATGATTTGGTATTTCTGGATAAAATATGCGGACAAATTAATAAACGGTCGTGTTAGAGTGGGTTTGTTATAGAGATTAGTTTTATTGCTCTAGAAAGATATGTCATCTACATAGAAAAGTGTATTGGATTTCAATAGTACAAAATAATGTTCTCGCTGATTAATTGAATGTAATACCAGTGAAATTCGATTACATAAGCACAAAACTTGTATGTCATATAATCGTTCATCCATTTTTCTTATAATTACTATGCTAGTAATTGGTACTGCAAATACAATAATTTCACTTTTTTAAATAAATAATTGTGGGAGCAACATTGGTTTTGCTTAATAAAATGGTGTGATATCAAACAGTATTATAGTTTGTGTGGCACGCATAACTTCTGCGATTTTATCAGTTACAGAGCAGTAGATTTTAGCGTACTTTATCGTGATGACCAGTATCAATCTGCCATGTAGAGCCGTCGAACTGTGAAAACAAAAGTCCATTAGCTAAAAATAAAAAAATGGTTTGCATAGATGTAGGGACACCTAAGCTTAGGCCTAAGCCTAAGCATCAGCCTAACCCTAAGCCTCAGCGTAAGACTCAGCCTAAGCTTAAGCCTAAGCCTAAGCCTCAGCCTAACCTCAACCTCAGCCTCAGCCTAAGCCTCAGCCTAAGCCTCAGCCTAAGCCTAAGCCTCAGCCTAAACCTCAGCCTAAGCCTAACCCTGAGCCTCAGCCTAAGCCTAAGCCTTGAAATTATTTGTATAAGACTCAATTTAACTGAATTCTTAAATTTATTTATATTGGAAAAAATAAAAATATTATAAATTATTAGCTTAGTCCAAATTTTAGCATAAATTTTGAAACAAAGCGGTCGAATTTTATATGCTAGTGCTAGTGGAAAAATCCATCTAATTGGAAAGCAGATATAAAATGGCAACCTATTTAGGCTAAATGATGGAAAGTGTTTCAGCTCTTGTTTTCACTAACAATTCGTGTCTTTTAAGTCAGATAGAAAGTAAATAGAGTTTGTCACGCTGAGGTGCCGCACGTAATATGTAGTTTAAAAAACAGCATGAAGCTTTAATGATGCTAGTTTAAGGCTACTACGATGACCGAACTTGAGTCATATCAATATACTTGACTTATCTAAAATACAGCACAGCCTGAATTTCAGCTAAGCCACTTTATATTGCTTTGGCCAAATAAACAGCGAAAACCGGCTTACCGTTATTCTTCCGTTTGGCACCCTTGGCGGAATCCAACTGGCTCGTAGACTCGTTTCACTTAGAGTTGTAATACGCACTTGATCAGGTGCAGAACCAGGACCTGAAAGATTTAAAACCAGTAATCTGACAAAACAAAATTATATGGATATAACAAAAATTGACAAAAAGTTTCAAAACAGCCGACCCTGTTAATACACCGGACTTTGATAGTGGCAGGATTTTGGATATGGTTCTTGATAATGATTTTAGCATCAGAAGCAATTTTATCGGGTACATTAAGTGATGATAAAAATGTTATCAAATATTAATATGCAGTTAGCTTTTTTGCTTGTGGAAAATTAAACTAAAAACTGGACCAACAATACCATACTAGGGTTTTCTAATGTGGTTAATCGTTTCTTCAAAATATAGCTAAGATGTCAATGTTTAAATTATTTAAATCAGCAACTACCAGAAACAGCTACCCAGTTGTTTATGGCAATTGTTGATTTCAAAAACGGACCAACAAAATTTTTATTTTGTGGTTATTTGCGGGTCATTCTTTCTTCAAAATATATCTATTATACCATCATTTGATTTTTTAATGAACAATTACCCGAAACAACTATCTGTATATCGCGTTCAACGGTTCCGACGTCACTTTGTGCTACACACGTATATGTCGCTGACGACTCAATTCGCTCGATACTGAGCGTTGATCGAGATGCCACTGGAGTCGGAGCAGTTGATGGGCGACCATCGGATGAAATCGGGCGGCCATCCTTTAACCAAGTGACTTGTGGAGTTGGATATCCCTAAAACAGCAGTAGCGTCAATCGCTGTAAATATTCACAAAATCTTGTCGTTGAGCAACTTGTGGAGTTGGATATCCCTAAAACAGCAGTATTTTGATGTTACGCTGTGATTGGTTCTAAAAAAGCCAATACCATATAATAATGTATACAAATTATGTATATTAATGGATATAAATATATATTAATGTATATAAATATGTATATTAATGTATATTAACTTTACAATAATGTATATAAATGGGGGCAGAAAATTTGTTGTCACCTTCAGGCAGCTGTAAAAAGGACATAGAACCTAAAATACAAATCAATCGCTGTAAATATTCACAAAATCTTGTCGTTGAGCAACTTGTGGAGTTGGATATCCCTAAAACAGCAGTATTTTGATGTTACGCTGTGATTGGTTCTAAAAAAGCCAATACCATATAATAATGTATACAAATTATGTATATTAATGGATATAAATATATATTAATGTATATAAATATGTATATTAATGTATATTAACTTTACAATAATGTATATAAATGGGGGCAGAAAATTTGTTGTCACCTTCAGGCAGCTGTAAAAAGGACATAGAACCTAAAATACAAATCAATCGCTGTAAATATTCACAAAATCTTGTCGTTGAGCAACTTGTGGAGTTGGATACCCCTAAAACAGCAGTATTTTGATGTTACGCTGTGATTGGTTCTAAAAAAGCCAATACCATATAATAATGTATACAAATTATGTATATTAATGGATATAAATATATATTAATATATATAAATATGTATATTAATGTATATTAACTTTACAATAATGTATATAAATGGGGGCAGAAAATTTGTTGTCACCTTCAGGCAGCTGTAAAAAGGACATAGAGCGTAAAATACAAATCAATCGCTCTAAATATTCACAAAATCTTATCGTTTCCACTTTACAGTATAAAATTTATGCAAAACTAATATTGCAACGCTTCTGCAAAACATAAATTTTTTGTTATGCTCCAGTAATCTTACGGCTAGTTGTTGTTTTGTCATAACTGTGGACGGAATTGCTCAAAAAAGTTGCGTTAACTATTGTGTCATCGATTTTCGCAGTTTTGAGAAAACACGATTCGTGACTTATGCGCGGACATCGGTTTTACGATCTTGAACTATCTACAAAATAACAGTTTATGTGTACGTACCTAATGATTATTTTGCTTGCCCAAAAATGTAATTTATGTTACAGCACAACATCATATTGGAGTAATGTTTCAACACAATTTTTATCGCAGTAGATCATTTGGTCTTCAGTTGACATTAAAAATTCTGAAACAATATGTGTGAAAAAATTGTCACTAATCTCCAATATTATCATGTATAAATACCATGCATGGTAATCAGGGGCGTAACTAGAATTTAGAAAATGCTATAATAAATGGCAAAAAAGGAGTTTTCTATGGGGTCTGGGTATATACTGTGTGACTGCTATCGGGCACAAAAATATACACTATAATACTTATAATTATACAAATATAATACTTATAATAATACTTATGCAAATATATATATATATATATATGCATATAGTATTAGTATATATATGCCACATGTGTGTTTTATTCTAGGTTTATTATCGGGTTGTAAGATTATAATGGAAAGTATTGTCTCTAGAGTCTCTGGAGTATTACTTTCCCGCCAGTGACTGGAAGATAGGATATAATTTTATGATTTTCGCTTCTCTGTGGGCTATCTCGTGTTTATTATAGAAAAGAAAAACCATTAATCCGAAAAGTGGTCTAGACCCCCAGACCCCACTAGTTACGCCCTTGGTGGTTATGACTAGTTCATTGCGTTTCGTTTCAGGTGCTTCCATTTTTACAGACAGAAAATAGAAAATTAGGTGCCAAAAATAAATAAAAATTATATCGCTAGGTTGCAAAACGTTTTAAAAACAATTACCGTTGCCGTACAGATAATATTTGCGACACCGCCGGGTTGTAAACGTAGAACCTGAACGTCTGGCATCATACTAATTGTAGGAGCTTGACCTAAATCAATAAAAAGTAAATCAGATTTTATATACAAGGTCTTTCTTAGCATGATATACTGGTTCGTCTTATACTGCGTTCTTTAGAGGAACGTAGGATTGCAAGAAACCTAGTGATGGTATGCAAAATTGTTAATGGTCCTGTCGAGTTGAATGTTAATGAATTTTTCAATTTACGCATACAAACATCCAGACACGAGGACATTTACTTAAGTTAAAAAACCTATTTTAAAATCGAACATCTGAAAGTATTCATTTGCTGTGAGAGTAATGGACTTGTGGAATAATCTGGATAGTTATATTGTGTCAGCACCCTCTTGTACTGCCTCAAACAATGTCTGAAAATATTTGATTTGAAACCAAAGCCTAGGCGTTAGTAGTCAGTCAAACCATCGTTCATTAACCTATATAGCTATACATATCAATAGCTGACTGCATTTGAAACCAAAGCGGAGGCGTTAGTAGTCAGTCAAATGATCCTTCATTAACCTACCAGTTAGTGCTGATACAGCTATACATATCAATTTTGAGTGCATTTGAAATCAAAGCGGAGGCGTTTGTAGTCAGTCAAACGATCCTTCATTAACCTACCAGTTAGTGCTGATACAGCTATACATATCAATTTTGAGTGCATTTGAAATCAAAGCGGAGGCGTTTGTAGTCAGTCAAACGATCCTTCATTAACCTAGCAGTTAGTGCTGATATAGCTATACATATCAATTACTGACTGCATTTGAAACCAAAGCGGAGGCGTTAGTAGTCAGTCAAATGATCCTTCATTAACCTACCAGTTAGTGCTGATACAGCTATACATATCAATTTTGAGTGCATTTGAAATCAAAGCGGAGGCGTTTGTAGTCAGTCAAACGATCCTTCATTAACCTAGCAGTTAGTGCTGATACAGCTATACATATCAATTTTGAGTGCATTTGAAATCAAAGCGGAGGCGTTAGTAGTCAGTCAAGTGATCCTTCATTAACCTACCAGTTAGTGCTGATGCAGCTATACATATCAATTTTGAGTGCATTTGAAATCAAAGCGGAGGCGTTTGTAGTCAGTCAAACGATCCTTCATTAACCTACCAGTTAGTGCTGATACAGCTATACATATCAATTTTGAGTGCATTTGAAATCAAATCGGAGGCGTTTGTAGTCAGTCAAACGATCCTTCATTAACCTACCAGTTAGTGCTGATACAGCTATACATATCAATTTTGAGTGCATTTGAAATCAAAGCGGAGGCGTTTGTAGTCAGTCAAACGATCCTTCATTAACCTAGCAGTTAGTGCTGATATAGCTATACATGTCAATTGCTGACTGCATTTGAAACCAAAGCGGAGGCGTTAGTAGTCAGTCAAATGATCCTTCATTAACCTACCAGTTAGTGCTGATACAGCTATACATATCAATTTTGAGTGCATTTGAAATCAAAGCGGAGGCGTTTGTAGTCAGTCAAACGATCCTTCATTAACCTACCAGTTAGTGCTGATACAGCTATACATATCAATTTTGAGTGCATTTGAAATCAAAGCGGAGGCGTTTGTAGTCAGTCAAACGATCCTTCATTAACCTACCAGTTAGTGCTGATACAGCTATACATATCAATTTTGAGTGCATTTGAAATCAAAGCGGAGGCGTTAGTAGTCAGGCAAACGATCCTTCATTAACCTACCAGTTAGTGCTGAGATAGCTATACATATCAATTATTGACCGCCTTTAAATTTTGTCATATTCATTGTTATTATTTCAATAACTTTAAGTACAATATATTTCATTTTTCCATTATATTTTATTATTCTATTACCTATTTCATATCGTTATGATCGAAAGTTGTTTCAATCGCATCAAGTAAATTTAATTTATATATATATATTTAACATTTTGAATGCTTTATAAAGAGACAATTATTGTTAAAATAGATGTATAGTTGCACTGAATTTTGTATCTTAAAGTTCATTGTAATATAAAACATTGTGCTTTAGGTACGTCAATAGCTAAATTGAATGATCTCGTTCTGCTCTACCTCTCGCAGAGAAAATATTTTGCGGGTGGATGTGTTCACCATAGCCTAGACATATTTGTTTGTGAATGTTGCTGTGTCTGCTAAATAATTTGGAATTGTTGATTAAAAAAGGTAAAATGTTTAAAATTTAGTTTTTAGGTTTCCCGATATTAACGAAACTTTTATCTAGTCTATAGCGCACTGTTTTCACATTACTGTCGAAATCGCTTTAATACATTTTAAGCTTGAAATCAAACTGAACTTCTAAATTCTATTACTTGATTAGAAACACTACATAAACATTTATCGTACTAATACGAGATTTAAAGGTATTTAAAATCATTAAAAGTTATCAAAGTGTGGCTGCCGCTATGTTTCATAGCAAACGCAGACACAGCTGCAGAAGCACAAACTGTGAAGAGATGGTAGATCCGTCATAGAAACTTTCTTTATATTTAGAACAAGATCATACCCATTTCGTAGGTGGGTAGCCTTAGGCAACATGGATTTAATCCCTCGCTCAAGAAGACTATGTGCACGCGATGACTTGAACACGGCGAGACCGGTGCTTCTGAGATTAAATTCGTGTATCGATACATCTAGTTGCAGTATAAATGTACTAATCAGTGAAAATTAATGCCGCGAACGTACGAGTTTCGGCAGTTGACACGTCAAAAGCAGGTATCCATTTTCCAGGAAGTCCGCTTCGATCAACGCTCCGTATACGAAACCAATATCGACGAAACTGCTCAAGCGTGACAAAGCGAATACGATTAAGGTCGCTTGTTAGATGATTCCAAGTGTTGAGCGGAGTGCTTGGATCAAGAGTGTAGGCAACTTCGTATTTCTGCAAATACTTACATATATTGTCGGAAACCAGAGAAATAGCGGGCTGATTTTGCTAGATTGTGGAATACTTTAAGTAGCTATATTAATAGTGAACAGAGACGTGACAAAACGAACACTCTTAACGGGTGACCTCAGTAATAACGTAAACAGCTTGATCAAGTCTGTAGCTGACTGTGTGTTTCTGAAATTGTTGAAAGTAAAGGGGGTAATATTTGTAGGCAACTTTGGAATGGAAATTTTAAGCAATTATTAGACAGTGACTGGTGATAATTTTCACCATGATGATTCTAAGGTAGAAATTAAAAACAATAGGACTTTAAATTGCGGACGAACGGATGTCTTCGACCGAAGAAGATACTATGGTAGATAATTTCGGACGGGGCGGTCAACCCACAAATTTTGCAACTATCGAAAACTGTAAAATTTTTAATAAAATTTCTCTAAATCGAAAAAGCTACGGGCACAAGTTGTAGGCTAGACAGTCATTATTCTTCAATCTAGGCGACTTCTATTGCAATTGAATTTCGAAACGTTTCCGCTTGCGATACGAAAATACTTTAAGCATCTATTACTGATCAGAAAGATCATGTTCGCTGCACACGTGTTCGGTGCAGTGTCGAATGGCAACATACAATCTACTGCTCAAAAACAATTTTTACTGGACCGATCCTTAACAATAATAATGAAGATGTTAGTTAACTAGTTATTGAACTGAGATATAAGTGTTTATATTTGCCTGCTAAGTAGTTTTTGCGATATACTGACGTACTCAATTACTGTCAAACAAACATCGTAAACCATGTCACAGCCTGACGGTTAATATTATAAGTATCGTACAGATCAAAGAACTTTAAATTTATCGTCTGCAAGAGGTCGTGTCGTTCGTTGCATTGCAATGAATAACGAAAATTATGGGCTTAGTTGGCAATGAGTGCTTTCGTTTTAAGTTGTTCATTGCAGTAACCGAAAGTCTAATGCATGTCATGCCATTTTATAAATATTACGCTTAAGCTTAGGCTTACGTAAGCCTACGTCCTTATATGAGACATACACTAAGCCTAGAACTCCCCGCTCTAAGCTGTTCTCTTTCTAACGATATAACGTATTGCCTGTCAGGTTACCTGGGCCGGCCTTTTGATAGTTTATTGTGCTTAAATAACATTCGGGAGATAGCATCTATACTGCGATAAGAAATCAGTTAAAAATCGCTGTGGGTGTAGAGTCTGATAGACAGCATATCTTCGTAATTGGTCGAATACAGGCATACGACTGCGTTTCCTACTTTTATACAAAATTTTGCTAATGAACTTTTGGGGAAGCTAATAAAGTTAACTTTATAAATTTATATTCTATGTAATGAAAAAATAACATTCAAAACACAACTATCCTGTTTTAAATACTTCCAAACTGCGAAGCTTTGCTAATGAACTTTTGTGGAAGCTGGTCAAATTAACTTCGGAGATTTATATTCTATGCAGCGAAAAAAAAACCCAAAAAATAACATTCAAAACACAACTGTCCTGTTTTAAATACTACCAAACTGCGAAGCTTTGCTAATGAACTTTTGTGGAAGCTGGTCAAATTAACTTCGCAGATTTATATTCTATGCAGCGAAAAAAAACCCAAAAAATAACATTCAAAACACAACTGTCCTGTTTTAAATACTACCAAACTGCGAAGCTTTGCTAATGAACTTTTGTGGAAGCTGGTCAAATTAACTTCGCAGATTTATATTCTATGCAGCGAAAAAAACCCAAAAAATAACATTCAAAACACAACTGTCCTGTTTTAAATACTACCAAACTGCGAAGCTTTGCTAATGAACTTTTGTGGAAGCTGGTCAAATTAACTTCGCAGATTTATACTCTATGCAGCGGAAAAACCCAAAAAATGGCATTCAAAACACAACTGTCCTGTTTTAAATACTACCAGACTGTGAAGTTTTGCTATCTTGGCTAACGAACTTTTGTGGAAGCTGATCAAATTAACTTCGCAGATTTATACTCTATGCAGCGGAAAAAACCCAAAAAAATGGCATTCAAAACACAACTGTCCTGTTTTAAATACTACCAGACTGTGAAGTTTTGCTATCTTTGCTAATGAACTTTTGTGGAAGCTGATCAAATTAACTTCGCAGATTTATACTCTATGCAGCGAAAAAAATCCCAAAAAATGACATTCAAAACACAACTGTCCTGTTTTAAATACTACCAGATTGTGAAGTTTTGCTATCTTTGCTAATGAACTTTTGTGGAAGCTGATCAAATTAACTTCGCAGATTTATACTCTATGCAGCGAAAAAAATCCCAAAAAAATGACATTCAAAACACAACTGACCTATTTCAAATACTACCAAACTGCGAAGGCTTGCTAATGAACTTTTCTGGAAGTTGATCAAATTAAAAAAACCCCAAAAAATGGCATTCAAAACACAACTATCCTGTTTTAGATACTAACAATCGTATATTCTAAATTTATATGCCGTAAAATTGATACGAGATTAGGTGTTAATTTAAAAACTTACGGCTGCATTCGGCTGTTCATCCCAGTAAATCAGAACATAACTAGGCCCTTTATCGATTTGAATATTCCACTTCACGTCTGTGTCTTGGCCTGTAAAAATCGCGCGAAAAAGCTTATATAATATAAATATAGGCATAACAATGCTCGGATACATTACGTAGACAAAACAAACGTAGATAACGATTAATATAGAATTTAACGAAATCTGTGTATAGCAAAGAAGAATATCGTCAGTAGGATCCCTGAATTTCGGTTCGTGTTTGTGCCAACCGAACGACAATAGAACAAGTGAACCAAACTCTGTATCATTGCGCTTCGCTATATTTCTGGACAATTCTTTTGTATTTCCGACTTAAATTATTTCTGCGAATTTTGAATCTTTGAAATCGTTACTCTAACTAAAGTATTAGTAAACTGATTCAAATTTGTGTCTAAGTCTTATGTAGGATTTTCAACAAAGTTGTACCGTGTCGGCTGCGGAATGGCAATCAACGTGACTATAGTCTGAATGAATTCGAAAAGATCCGGTTATTCTAACGTTTAAAGCTTCAATTCGCCTTGGGACGTATATACCTAAGACTGTCAGCGAAAATGATTTTCGGCTTTCTCCAATTTGATTCGTTGCTCGACACTCGTAGGTTGCTGATTTTTGAACATTTTCCAGTTGAAGATTTGCATAAATAGTGTCGGCACGTTTATTGCTTGGAGCTCGGAGAACGAGTGACCCGTCTTTGTACCATGCGACGTTCAGTGGTGGACTACCTTGAACGGTGCAGTTGAGGATAACCCGCGATCCACGTCGGACTGTTGATGGGCTTTCCGGAGAGATTGTTACTTGTGGTGGATTCGCTGAAAATACAAGATCTTATTCATTATATTTAGCCTTGGTTTTTTTGGCATCAAATTTTTTTGACATGAATATTACTAAAATTCCGTGAGAAAATGGCATTGTTATTGAAACTCTAAAATTCCTATTATATAGGCTTTAGGAATAGTCAAAATTTATATACATATGCAAACTTTGCTAAAGTCACATGTGGATTTTACAATTAAAGTTTTCGATAAGGATTCTGTAATTCTTTCAATACGATTGGGATTAATTAAAGTTTACGTAAATATAGGCCTATTGATTAAATAATTAAAGTAATTTATTTCAATTAATTAAATAACTAAAGTAATTCTTTGAATATGGAGCGAAGCTGCCAACATGCTGAAAAATATATCACATTAGGGAATGAAGAACAGCGCGGCATTTTGGAACACTAAAGGATAAACTTGGAAATAGAAATTACATTCTGTTCCTTCAAGATATCAAACACAAGCGAATAATTTCGTAACGCGCCGTAATAATACATAATGTACAGCCCGCAGAGCGCTAGGCAAGAAATACATCTGACAATCTTTCGACAAAATTACGAATACCCGCAACCGTAAACAATACGGTAGGAAAAGCCTCATGTGAATGTGTATGAGATAAAACTTTTATACTTAATATATATTCAGAATGCTTATTTTTAAAATACTTAAAATGTTGTATGTGATACCATTGGTCAAAGCAACGTTTCGTGTATGACGTAGAGAAAATACTGGCTATTGCTAAACATAATTTTTAGCGAGTTCTGGTCAGTATTTCTATAACAGTTCAGTTTTATATTATGGTCAGTATTCTGGTTTTCCGTTCGGTTCTTTCTGTTAGAATCCATTTTACGTATTAAGAATTTTAGATTTTTAGAATCCATTTTTCACCCGAACAGATAGATTTACATTTGTACGGCTTTAAAAAAAGTCGCCTCACGATTCATCATTTTACTTCGAATGAATCAAAACAGAGCATCTGGAGCACAAGAGAACTCAGACAGTATTAGTTTAAGCGCTCAGTAACTATAATTAGGTGATATATTTTATTATTAAATCAAAATAAAAATATTGCAATATCTAACACAATTTTTGAAATAAATTGTAGCACAAGCTACTGTTACAAATTGATTTGATTTCTATAAACTGGAATTATTGTTACGCCAACCGTGAATATAGTTCCAAAACTAGTGTTATGGACATCGCGAATGACACAAGCTGTTTCTGAATAAGCGCACCGATTGATCCAAATTGTGATTTGAGTAAATCACGACAATATATGTTGCAATGTGCAGTGAGTACACACATTTATATCTATAAGCGCCGCATTAAAACAAATTTCAGCGTATTATAAATTCACAATTATTGTTTCCGAAGCCTACCTCGTTCAGCTTTGGTCTGTATTATGATGGGTTTCGAGAGTACACTTGGTCCGTCTTGATTGTACGCCCGAAGCGTATTATAAATTCACAATTATTGTTTCCGAAGCCTACCTCGTTCAGCTTTGGTCTGTATTATGATGGGTTTCGAGAGTACACTTGGTCCGTCTTGATTGTACGCCCGAAGCGTATTATAAATTCACAATTATTGTTTCCGAAGCCTACCTCGTTCAGCTTTGGTCTGTATTATGATGGGTTTCGAGAGTACACTTGGTCCGTCTTGATTGTACGCCCGAAGCGTATTATAAATTCACAATTATTGTTTCCGAAGCCTACCTCGTTCAGCTTTGGTCTGTATTATGATGGGTTTCGAGAGTACACTTGGTCCGTCTTGATTGTACGCCCGAAGCGTATTATAAATTCACAATTATTGTTTCCGAAGCCTACCTCGTTCAGCTTTGGTCTGTATTATGATGGGTTTCGAGAGTACACTTGGTCCGTCTTGATTGTACGCCCGAATTCTAATATAGTACTGTGTTGACGGGCGAAGATTGTCGATTATCGTTTTCGTATACGGCGAATGAACTTCGGTATATTTCCATCGACTTATCGGCTCTCGAGCGTCTTCAGTATAGTAGAGGACGTATTTCTGAAATAGACAAAGAAATAAATAACAAGCTTTGAAGCAATAATTAATCCAAACTTTTCATAAATACACACAGTTCCTACTAAATTATGTGCCAAAAATGAACCAAGTCACTCTCACGCCGAGTTAGGCCAAATAATCTTTATTTTGTTCCAATACTTATATAAATGTCGTTTCTACAGTGCTATTTGGTAATTGCTAGCCCGATTTTTTGTCTCATTTTTTAAATATATGATGCTTGGTGACATTGGTAAATAATTCTTTCATGATCTGCCTTTTAAGAGGAAAAAGGTGATATCTGCATTTGTGACCAAGATCAGCCCAACTGTTACTGACATATAGTACGGCTAAATTTTTCGTCGCATAGTGGACTTTACATAGTGTTGTTCTATTAAATTTATTATATGTACGCAAATTGCAGCTTCTGTGAGGTTACAAAAGGACCACATATTAATATTATACTTGTAACACACATACGTAAATTAAATTGTTAGCTTCCGTTACGTGGGTGCCTTATGCCTGTCTGAATTAACGTGCCATTTTCACGTTGCATTACTCCCAAATCAAGGTGTCATAGACTATTTTAAATATGTTCACCACAGAATGTAAAAAATTCATAGGAACTTTCTGAACTTAGCACATTTTGATTACAGCTAACCAAAAATTCAGCTAGATGCTATGTCTGCTACATAAAATGCCACTATATGGTGTTTTACCTCACATAAAATCATTAATTTTTCACATAATCCAAATATATCACATGGAATATAGTCAACTAGACCAGAAATAGCTACAAGACAGCTTAAGTTAGCGTTTAGACCTCTTTTCGTAGCGAAGTATAGGTAATGCTCAGACTTTGCTTTGGGCAGTGTACTGACAACATTATAAGTTTTGTGGGCTCCAAGCCGCTGAAAACATCTGAAGTGTTCGAACCTTATGTAAAGGGTTCGAGATGTGTTAAAAATCCATTTAAACTTTACTTTTAGGCCTATATATCAGCAGACAATATTGAATGGTGAAACGGTAAAGGTTTTCCCAATGGTTAGTAGACTCTACCAATTCGGCCTGTGAAGCACATTTAGGGAACCAGATTTGGCAGTGAAACGCATACTAGGTTGACCGTTCACAGCCGTGACAAAAGATAAGTTAAGTCGTGAGTAGTTAGCTATGCATTGTTTCATACGCTCTCTAGCAAGTAAACAGCTGCGTCGCTGGATAAATGTTAAAACAGCGTTATGGTTTTAGCAATATATTATTACTACATAATGCACTATGTACTTATACAGACAAGGCGAAAACTTAAATAAAATATCTTATACACAACCATTCTGAGGAATAAAAATTTGTATGTAGCAATGGTGTTTTTGGCTAAAATGTTTTCAAATCGATACTATAAAGTTTCACTTTAAATTTAAATATATATATATATATATATATATATATAACATATATATATATATATATATAAATATATATATATATATATATCTATATATATATATATATATAAATATATATTTATATATAATATATACATATATAATATATATATATATATATATATATATATATATATATATATATCTATCTATATATATATATTAATATTATCAATCTTAGCAAGGTTTGCAAAGCTTGTGCTTGGTAATTGTACAAATGGGACACTGTTCGGTGTTTCAGTATTTTTAGGAAAGACTATGAAGATTTATGCATAATTTACCTTAAGATGTGTGCGGCAGGGCCGGATTTTGTCACAGTCGGCCGCGGCTCTAAAGCCATGCTTGGCTAGCCGCGATTAGCCTGTGTGACATTTTTTGAGCGTAGCCAGACCCTACAAATATATTAGTTAATTGGAAAGCGAGGCTGATAAATTGTCACAAGAGTCGGAATCGTCTCTAAAAGCCAGAAATATATGACCACAGTGGAAAATCGCAAAAATTATGAAAATTGGTGATACATATAGTCATATATTCGTAAAACATTTTTCCTATTACAATAGCATAACTTTCATGTAAGAAAAAACGCGTTTTATATAGCTACTAGTTTGCTTAAACGAAAATTTTGAAAACAGCGATGTTTACGTATTTATTTTACGAGCATTTATCCGTCCTCCTATAAATACTACTAATCTTGCCTTTTTGGGCCTAGAGTTAGATATTTTCTCTGTAACACAATCTGTTAAACTGAATGTAATAAATATTTTTCAGTGGTCCGTCCCGGCTATCAAACCCTAAGACATAGCCACTTCCTGTTCGTACAAACATACTAGCATAGCTTTAAGCTATTTATTTTATTTATGAAAGGCTTGATGGAATTGGCCCTGTGACAGAATCCTGCCAAGGTGCACATTACATTGTCAATTTGCATTATATATGAGTTCATAAAAATACAGTGAAACTTAACGTCTCAATATAAACAGTATATTTAATTAGGAACATACCACAATATTACCGTTCGATATTCCCGGTGCTGACCATACGACTTCGACTGAGTTTGGCATCGCTTTATATCCACGAAATGTTGGTGGCTCACCGGGTCCTGCCAAAATCATTTAAAAATTATTTAAGCTAAAAATAAGCGACGAAAATGCACAAAGAAACAAGATTCGATGTCAAAAACTAAAAATGACCTAACTCTCTCATCGGTATGTAGGTATAAAAAGGCATTGCAGGAGTTTATGCACAGTTAGAAATTCTTGTCGTTTTAAAGCAATAATTGTGTTACACGTTCACTTGCTGTTTTTCAACTGTTATACTTGTTCGTTTGGTATAATTATTGGGAGAAATTGGTTATAAATAGAGCCTTTGAGTTAAAATCGTATGCGAAACCTAAGGCGTTCCTTAGATTTTTCATATTTTCCATGGTTTTTTTCTCGCTTGCACCGAATTCAAGGCGTTAGGTACACAACATCCACAACTCTAGAAGTTAATTTATTCCATATGCAGCCAGAAAGTTTCATGAATTTTTCAGTCGTACAGCTGTTTATATTTTCATATCAGAAATTTTCGAAATCTTATTCAGTTCCATACCCATAACAATGACTTGGACGTATTCAGTAGTTTCAGAAACGCGATTTCCAGCCCAGCAAATGAAGTCAGTCGATTGAAATATTTCATTGATAACAATCGTTTTTGATACCGTTTTAACGCCGGGCTGATTTTGTGGCTGATGAAGCTGTTCTTCGTTTTTCTGAAAAAAGAACCATTTATATAAGAAATGAAAAATTTATAATGGGGAAACAGCTGCCAAATGGACCCGTTAAAGATGAATAAATTTAAAAATTGGATTGATTTTGGTTTCTAAATTCGATCGGCTTTGAGTTTTGCCGATTTTAAAACATTCGATTTAAATCAACTTGACCTGGGATCAATGTTTTGGATTGGCTGATTTCGAACGAGTTTGGCCTCAATTAATTTGGCGGAAAACGTTATTTTGAAATCTTTATCGATTTTATATGATGAAATGCAGAATACGGTTACTATCTGAAATATCACTAGCAAATGATTAATTTTACTGTAAATACAGAACTTGACATCAGACTTGACTTTTGTGATTTATTACTTTAGCCATTTCCCACACAACGATGGCCAAATATGGGATCCACAAAGAAGCCATGGAATCAAAATACAGAACTTGACATCAGACTTGACTTTTGTGATTTATTGCTTTAGCCATTTCCCACACAACGATGGCCAAATAAGGGATCCACAAAGAAGCCATTGAATCTAAATACAGAACTTGACATCAGTCTTTACTTTTGTGATTTATTACTTTAGCAATTTCCCACACAACGATGGCCAAATAAGGGATCCACAAAGAAGCCATTGAATCTAAATACAGAACCTGACATCAGACTTTACTTTTGTGATTTATTACTTTAGCAATTTCCCACACAACGATGGCCACATATGGGATCCACAAAAAGCCATTGAATCTAAATACAGAACTTGACATCAGACTTGACTTTTATGATTTATTACTTTAGCCATTTCCCACACAACGATGGCCAAATAAGGGATCCACAAAGAAGCCATTGAATCTAAATACAGAACCTGACATCAGACTTTACTTTTGTGATTTATTACTTTAGCAATTTCCCACGCAACGATGGCCACATATGGGATCCACAAAAAGCCATTGAATCTAAATGCAGAACTTGACATCAGACTTGACTTTTATGATTTATTACTTTAGCCATTTCCCACACAACGATGGCCAAATATGGGATCCACAAAGAAGCCATTGAATCTAAATACAGAACTTGACATCAGACTTTACTTTTGTGATTTATTACTTTAGCCATTTCCCACACAACGATGGCCAAATAAGGGATCCACAAAGAAGCCATTGAATCTAAATACAGAACCTGACATCAGACTTTACTTTTGTGATTTATTACTTTAGCAATTTCCCACGCAACGATGGCCAAATATGGGATCCACAAAGAAGCCATTGAATCGAAATACAGAACTTGACATCAGACTTTACTTTTGTGATTTATTGCTTTAGCCATTTCCCACACAACGATGGCCAAATATGGGATCCACAAAGAAGCTATTGAATCTAAATACAGAACTTGACATCAGACTTTACTTTTGTGATTTATTACTTTAGCAATTTCCCACACAACGATGGCCAAATATGGGATCCACAAAGAAGCCATTGAATCTAAGTACAGAACTTGACATCAGATTTGACTTTTCTGATTTATTGCTTTAGCCATTTCCCACACAACGATGGCCAAATATGGGATCCACAAAGAAGCCATTGAATCTAAGTACAGAACTTGACATCAGACTTGACTTTTATGATTTATTACTTTAGCCATTTCCCACACAACGATGGCCAAATAAGGGATCCACAAAGAAGCCATTGAATCTAAATACAGAACCTGACATCAGACTTTACTTTTGTGATTTATTACTTTAGCCATTTCCCACACAACGATGGCCAAACAAGGGATCCACAAAGAAGCCATTGAATCTAAATACAGAACTTGACATCAGACTTGACTTTTATGATTTATTACTTTAGCCATTTCCCACACAACGATGGCCAAATATGGGATCCACAAAGAAGCCATTGAATCTAAATACAGAACTTGACATCAGACTTGACTTTTATGATTTATTACTTTAGCCATTTCCCACACAACGATGGCCAAATAAGGGATCCACAAAGAAGCCATTGAATCTAAATACAGAACCTGACATCAGACTTTACTTTTGTGATTTATTACTTTAGCAATTTCCCACGCAACGATGGCCAAATATGGGATCCACAAAGAAGCCATTGAATCGAAATACAGAACTTGACATCAGACTTTACTTTTGTGATTTATTGCTTTAGCCATTTCCCACACAACGATGGCCAAATATGGGATCCACAAAGAAGCCATTGAATCTAAATACAGAACTTGACATCAGACTTTACTTTTGTGATTTATTACTTTAGCAATTTCCCACACAACGATGGCCAAATATGGGATCCACAAAGAAGCCATTGAATCTAAATACAGAACTTGACATCAGACTTGGCTTTTGTGAATTATTACTTTAGCCATTTCCCACACAACGATGACCAAATATGGGATCCACAAACAAGCCATTGAATCTAAATCCAGAGCTTGACATCAGACTTTACTTTTGTGATTTATTACTTCAGCAATTTCCCACACAACGATGTCCAAATATGGGATCCACAAAGAAGCCATTGAATCTAAGTACAGAACTTGACATCAGATTTGACTTTTCTGATTTATTGCTTTAGCCATTTCCCACACAACGATGGCCAAATATGGGATCCACAAAGAAGCCATTGAATCTAAGTACAGAACTTGACATCAGACTTGACTTTTGTGATTTATTGCTTTAGCCATTTCCCACACAACGATGCCCAAATATGGGATCCACAAAGAAGCCATTGAATCTAAGTACAGAACTTGACATCAGACTTGACTTTTGTGAATTATTACTTTAGCCATTTCCCACACAACGATGGCCAAATATCGGATCCACAAAGAAGCCATTGAATCTAAGTACAGAACTTGACATCAGACTTGACTTTTGTGATTTATTGCTTTAGCCATTTCCCACACAACGATGGCCAAATATGGGATCCACAAAGAAGCCATTGAATCTAAGTACAGAACTTGACATCAGACTTGACTTTTGTGATTTATTGCTTTAGCCATTTCCCACACAACGATGGCCAAATATGGGATCCACAAAGAAGCCATTGAATCTAAGTACAGAACTTGACATCAGACTTGACTTTTGTGATTTATTGCTTTAGCCATTTCCCACACAACGATGGCCAAATATGGGATCCACAAAGAAGCCATTGAATCTAAGTACAGAACTTGACATCAGACTTGACTTTTGTGATTTATTGCTTTAGCTATTTCCCGCACAACGATGCCCAAATATGGGATCCACAAAGAAGCCATTGAATCTAAGTACAGAACTTGACATCAGACTTGACTTTTGTGATTTATTGCTTTAGCCATTTCCCACACAACGATGGCCAAATATGGGATCCACAAAGAAGCCATTGAATCTAAGTACAGAACTTGACATCAGACTTGACTTTTGTGATTTATTGCTTTAGCCATTTCCCACACAACGATGGCCAAATATGGGATCCACAAAGAAGCCATTGAATCTAAGTACAGAACTTGACATCAGACTTGACTTTTGTGATTTATTGCTTTAGCCATTTCCCACACAACGATGGCCAAATATGGGATCCACAAAGAAGCCATTGAATCTAAGTACAGAACTTGACATCAGACTTGACTTTTGTGATTTATTGCTTTAGCTATTTCCCGCACAACGATGCCCAAATATGGGATCCACAAAGAAGCCATTGAATCTAAGTACAGAACTTGACATCAGAATTGACTTTTGTGATTTATTACTTTAGCAATTTCCCACACAACGATGTCCAAATATGGGATCCACAAAGAAGCCATTGAATCTAAGTACAGAACTTGACATCAGACTTTACTTTTGTGATTTATTACTTTAGCAATTTCCCACACAACGATGGCCAAATATGGGATCCACAAAGAAGCCATTGAATCTAAATACAGAACTTGACATCAGTCTTTACTTTTGTGATTTATTACTTTAGCAATTTCCCACACAACGATGGCCAAATATAGGGTCCACAAAGAAGCCATTGAATCTAAATACAGAACTTGACATCAGTCTTTACTTTTGTGATTTATTACTTTAGCAATTTCCCACACAACGATGGCCAAATATAGGGTCCACAAAGAAGCCATTGAATCTAAATACAGAACTTGACATCAGACTTTACTTTTGTCATTTATTACTTTAGCAATTTCCCGCACAACGATGGCCAAATATGGGATCCACAAAGAAGCCATTGAATCTAAATACAGAACTTGACATCAGTCTTTACTTTTGTGATTTATTACTTTAGCAATTTCCCACACAACGATGGCCAAATAAGGGATCCACAAAGAAGCCATTGAATCTAAATACAGAACCTGACATCAGACTTTACTTTTGTGATTTATTACTTTAGCAATTTCACACACAACGATGGCCAAATATGGGATCCAAAAAGAAGCCATTTAATCTAAATACAGAACCTGACATCAGACTTTACTTTTGTGATTTATTACTTTAGCAATTTCCCACACAACGATGGCCAAATATGGGATCCACAAAGAAGCCATTGAATCTAAAAACAGAACTTAACATCAGTCTTTACTTTTGTGATTTATTACTTTAGCAATTTCCCACACAACGATGGCCAAATATAGGGTCCACAAAGAAGCCATTGAATCTAAATACAGAACTTGACATCAGACTTTACTTTTGTGATTTATTACTTTAGCAATTTCCCGCACAACGATGGCCAAATATGGGATCCACAAAGAAGCCATTGAATCTAAATACAGAACTTGACATCAGTCTTTACTTTTGTGATTTATTACTTTAGCAATTTCCCACACAACGATGGCCAAATAAGGGATCCACAAAGAAGCCATTGAATCTAAATACAGAACCTGACATCAGACTTTACTTTTGTGATTTATTACTTTAGCCATTTCACACACAACGATGGCCAAATATGGGATCCAAAAAGAAGCCATTTAATCTAAATACAGAACCTGACATCAGACTTTACTTTTGTGATTTATTACTTTAGCAATTTCCCACACAACGATGGCCAAATATGGGATCCACAAAGAAGCCATTGAATCTAAATACAGAACTTGACATCAGTCTTTACTTTTGTGATTTATTACTTTAGCAATTTCCCACACAACGATGGCCAAATATAGGGTCCACAAAGAAGCCATTGAATCTAAATACAGAACTTGACATCAGACTTTACCTTTGTGATTTATTACTTTAGCAATTTCCCGCACAACGATGGCCAAATATGGGATCCACAAAGAAGCCATTGAATCTAAATACAGAACTTGACATCAGTCTTTACTTTTGTGATTTATTACTTTAGCAATTTCCCACACAACGATGGCCAAATAAGGGATCCACAAAGAAGCCATTGAATCTAAATACAGAACCTGACATCAGACTTTACTTTTGTGATTTATTACTTTAGCAATTTCCCACACAACGATGGCCACATATGGGATCCACAAAAAGCCATTGAATCTAAATACAGAACTTGACATCAGACTTGACTTTTATGATTTATTACTTTAGCCATTTCCCACACAACGATGGCCAAATATGGGATCCACAAAGAAGCCATTGAATCTAAGTACAGAACTTGACATCAGACTTGACTTTTGTGATTTATTACTTTAGCAATTTCCCACACAACGATGGCCAAATATGGGATCCACAAAGAAGCCATTGAATCTAAGTACAGAACTTGACATCAGACTTGGCTTTTGTGATTTATTACTTTAGCCACTTCCCACACAACGATGACCAAATATGGGATCCACAAACAAGCCATTGAATCTAAATCCAGAACTTGACATCAGACTTTACTTTTGTGATTTATTACTTTAGCAATTTCCCACACAACGATGGCCAAATATGGGATCCACAAAGAAGCCATTGAATCTAAGTACAGAACTTGACATCAGACTTGGCTTTTGTGAATTATTACTTTAGCCACTTCCCACACAACGATGACCAAATATGGGATCCACAAACAAGCCATTGAATCTAAGTACAGAACTTGACATCAGACTTGACTTTTGTGATTTATTGCTTTAGCCATTTCCCGCACAACGATGCCCAAATATGGGATCCACAAAGAAGCCATTGAATCTAAATACAGAACTTGACATCAGACTTTACTTTTGTGATTTATTACTTTAGCAATTTCCCACACAACGATGGCCAAATATGGGATCCACAAAGAAGCCATTGAATCTAAGTACAGAACTTGACATCAGACTTGGCTTTTGTGAATTATTACTTTAGCCACTTCCCACACAACGATGACCAAATATGGGATCCACAAACAAGCCATTGAATCTAAATCCAGAACTTGACATCAGACTTTACTTTTGTGAATTATTACTTTAGCCACTTCCCACACAACGATGACCAAATATGGGATCCACAAACAAGCCATTGAATCTAAATCCAGAACTTGACATCAGACTTTACTTTTGTGATTTATTACTTTAGCAATTTCCCACACAACGATGTCCAAATCTGGGATCCACAAAGAAGCCATTGAATCTAAGTACAGAACTTGACATCAGACTTGACTTTTGTGATTTATTGCTTTAGCCATTTCCCACACAACGATGGCCAAATATGGGATCCACAAAGAAGCCATTGAATCTAAGTACAGAACTTGACATCAGACTTGACTTTTGTGATTTATTACTTTAGCAATTTCCCACACAACGATGGCCAAATATGGGATCCACAAAGAAGCCATTGAATCTAAGTACAGAACTTGACATCAGACTTGGCTTTTGTGATTTATTACTTTAGCCACTTCCCACACGACGATGACCAAAGATGGGATCCACAAAAAAGGACATTTAAAATAAAAATCGAGAAATTCTTGACATCAGAATTTACTTTGGTTATTTATTACTTTAGTTAGTTCCTACTCTAAGATGGCCAAATATGGGATCCACAAAGAAGCCATTGAATCTAAGTACAGAACTTGACATCAGACTTGGCTTTTGTGAATTATTACTTTAGCCACTTCCCACACAACGATGACCAAATATGGGATCCACAAACAAGCCATTGAATCTAAGTACAGAGCTTGACATCAGACTTGACTTTTGTGATTTATTGGTTAGCGATTTCCCGCACAACGATGCCCCCCGAATATGGGATCCCACAAAGAAGCCATTGAATCTAAATACAGAACTTGACATCAGACTTTACTTTTGTGATTTATTACTTTAGCAATTTCCCACACAACGATGGCCAAATATGGGATCCACAAAGAAGCCATTGAATCTAAGTAGGATGACATCAGACTTGGCTTTTGTGAATTATTACTTTAGCCACTTCCCACACAACGATGACCAAATATGGGATCCACAAACAAGCCATTGAATCTAAATCCAGAACTTGACATCAGACTTTACTTTTGTGAATTATTACTTTAGCCACTTCCCACACAACGATGACCAAATATGGGATCCACAAACAAGCCATTGAATCTAAATCCAGAACTTGACATCAGACTTTACTTTTGTGATTTATTACTTTAGCAATTTCCCACACAACGATGTCCAAATATGGGATCCACAAAGAAGCCATTGAATCTAAGTACAGAACTTGACATCAGACTTGACTTTTGTGATTTATTGCTTTAGCCATTTCCCGCACAACGATGCCCAAATATGGGATCCACAAAGAAGCCATTGAATCTAAGTACAGAACTTGACATCAGACTTGACTTTTGTGATTTATTACTTTAGCAATTTCCCACACAACAATGTCCAAATATGGGATCCACAAAGAAGCCATTGAATCTAAGTACAGAACTTGACATCAGACTTGACTTTTGTGATTTATTGCTTTAGCCATTTCCCACACAACGATGACCAAATATGGGATCCACAAAGAAGCCATTGAATCTAAATACAGAACATGATCATCAAACACAGTTTTACCTTATACCATTTGAGTTCAGGAAAAGGATAGCCAACCGCCGTACAAGTGATATTGACTTTTCCACCTGGAGGCACATGTATCGGTGATCGTGGAGTAATTGTGATTTTCGGACCAGAACGAGGCACTACAATGCAAATCAACGGTACCCTATAAATGCTGCAAACCCATCACGGGTACTATCATATGGGCACTTATGGTCAATTGTTAAGACGTTTGCCCAATAAGGCTAAATAAATCGAGCTTAATACGGCGAATAATCTTAATGTAAATCTTCCAAGATCCCAATTATTATATATTCATATAATATAAATTCATTGCAATAAACGCTGATATTTTCAATTATTTGCATTATGGAAATAAATTAATGTTTATATATTATTAATATATTAATTTTAATACAATCAGACGTTTCAGAATATAGAATCTCTGGCGATAACAGAATTGGTTTATTAGTGTTTTGCAGGGTACATTTGGATACACCAAAATTGTCTACTTTATAAATCAATGGCTCTATAATACTTTGTAATCGCAGGGGAATACAATTTCTTTGAAATTTAGTAGGTCTTGAGTGCACGTGGAAAATTGTTGAAGACATGAAGTTTCACAATCTTCCATAAATTTTCAAATTTCTAGCATAACCATTCCTCGCATAATTTCTGGGCCCCACAACGCCCATTAATTTTCAAGTTTATGTGTTCTATGCAGGAAATTTCTTTTATATTTTGCTATCTTCCCTTTCGGCTTCAAACAGTATGATCGATTACAGACTAAAACATTGTTAACAGTTTAACTACGGGCAAAACATAGTCACCACGCTTAAATAATGTGTTACAAATACACAGCGGTAATGTAGCGTTCACAGATATATGTGCACACTCACTGCACATTGTAACATGTATTGTCATGTCTACACCTACAGAATTTGTGGCAATTATAATGCTTATTGCTACAATATCTTTATTGCACTAAATTTGTATCAATATTCACGATTAGTGCTACAATTAAATGGTAAAACGATACCAACTGTTGCTATAAATAATAGTAATTGAGCGGAGCGAAGCGATACGTTTTTTGTTTCGTCAGAAGGGAAAATAGGCACCGTCTGTCCGTTGAACTCCTCAATAACTACTGGACCGATTTAAAAAAAATTTTGAAGGGCCTAATATCGGTGAGGTAGAAGACATATAGATTTTGTCCAAATTTGCTTTAGTTTATTAATAATTACCTAATTAGTTAAGCGTGTTAGCCGATTTTTAGCATTTTCAAACAAAAATTGCTTATTTTTCAATGATAGTGTAAAGCTACTATTTTGGTGCATATACTACATCACGCCGTGGTGATTGTGAATCTGGTGTTTATTACTATGCGAGGAATTTAAAACATGTTACTAATTATTAATTAGATAATTTTCTGAAAATTTTCAAAGTGGTCAGAAATGAAAAATGAATTTCATAAGGGGGAAATCTATGTCGCTGATAATGAATATGACATTTCTGAAGTTCTAAAACATGGCCGTATATGCTAATTACTTAATTAATTACCTAGCTAATTAGGTAATTTTATGCAAATTTGAAAATCACTTCAAAATTTCTAATTTGTTGCGCTCTTGAGTTTTTGATGTTGCTGATCATGAATATGTGTCTTTTAAAGTTCTATGATTTCATCATGTGTCCTAATAAGTTTATGAACTAGCAAATTAGTTGATGTTACTAATTAGCTAATTTTTTAGCTAGCGAGCTCTTTGTATGATGGATTTGACATCAATTGCCTAAAACGTGATACTTATTATAAATTGATTAAATATTTAGTTGAAATACATGTATACATAAATAAGATACCAAATACTTTGCCTGATGCTCCCCTCCCTTTTTGTAATTTATTACGTTTACTAGTGTATAGCATAATTGTAGCAACAACCAACATTGTTCCTACAAAAATCTACAAATGGCAGAACTATTGCACTACATATGTAACAACAATATGAATTATCGCTACATGTTTCAAAAATGTTTAGTAGTAATAATTATGCTACAGTCATTAAATCCTCAGAAAAATTGAACACGGTTGAAGCGCTATATCCCTGCTACGGCATATTACGAGCTTCATGTTGGATTCATGTTTCAAAGCCATAAGATCCTATATTGCTCAAAGTCAAATGCTAATCGGAAATGTTGGATAGCTTTATAGAAATTTTTAGCTTTGTATGTTGACGATGAAAACTGTCATGCTATGCTTATAAAGCCATAAAGTGTTGTTGTATGTAGAAAACTTACACATGCAGGCAATATTGGTTTTCGGACAGTAGCAGCGTTGTGTGTTTCTGTCGACGGTTCGACAATAGCAATGTTCAATATTTCGACATCGAAACAGGTTGAAGACGGCTTCTGAAAGAAATAATAAATTTCAGATGTTTAACCCTCTCATGCCCACTAGGCCCAAATGGACCCAACGCACATTGCGACTCGTTGTGTTTACTGAGTATGTCGTATGTCGTACGTTTGAACGTGCGTTGTTATTCGCTCGCATTGTGACGTTCCTTAAGGAACCGAGCAACAGCTCTCAGATAGCTCAGTGGTTTGCGTACACAAGTTTCATCCGTTGCGTTTCGGGTTCGATCCCTGGGGCGGGCTTGAGTATATCAAACATTGCACGATACACAAATTAATTCGGGCATGAAAGGGTTAATTAAAAATTAACCAATCGCATAACTAACCCTCTCATGCCCACTAGGCCCAAATGGACCCAACGCACATTGCGACTCGTTGTGTTTACTGAGTATGTCGTATGTCGTACGTTTGAACGTGCGTTGTTATTCGCTCGCATTGTGACGTTCCTTAAGGAACCGAGCAACAGCTCTCAGATAGCTCAGTGGTTTGCGTACACAAGTTTCATCCGTGCGTTTCGGGTTCGATCCCTGGGGCGGGCTTGAGTTTGTCAAACATTGCACGATACACAAATTAATTCGCGCATGAAAGGGTTAAGGCATCGGAAAAGAAGAATTAACTTCACCAAATAAGCTATTGGGACAGTTGCACCACTGGCGCCAGATAGATCGTTAGTGTACACGGAAAGTAATGGAATTTCAGAAATCTATCCAAAAAACAAATTATTTACTCCGTCTGCAAAAGGATGTGCATGGTGTCGGCAGGAAAATGCGGGGAGGAGAGACGTGCCTGACAGGGGCAGGGATGGCCAGGGGTGCCACCAAAAAGTTTCCTCTAGGTCCCGATTTTTGAGCATAATTTTCTGCATTTATGGATTGAGCTGGGTTCTGACCCTTAGGAGATAGGTAATCACTTGATTATAGGTATACATAAACATCCTACGTGATGTGTCATCCCGTGAAATCTGAAGCCAAATCAAATTGTACATTACAAAGTTTCAAAGCAAAATAAATTTTGCTTTATTCTGACTCTAAATGGATTATTATGCCAACGCAGGCTGAACTGGTATTTTAATTTTCAAATTTGGATTACTTTTGTTCGAAGCAAATAAATGATGTTTTAAACATTTAAAATCATTATGGGACTAAAATCGCTGATTGAAAATCCTACTATGTCGTTTATTCAAATACAATACAATACGATACAAATATCCCATGGTACATACGAGACTTTACATTACTGTAATGCTCTGTTTCTGAAACGCATTCATACTGTTCGAGAGTAAATATTCATTAAACACCGTCCGGACAGCATGCTTACTGACGCTTGGAGAACACTGCTGGATATTTAATAACA
>JASANE010021357.1:0-14504 GCA_030248225.1 Trileptium ribeirensis
TAACCCTTAAACGCCCATTGTATACTGCAGTAAACATACAAACCACAACTGTGTAGTTCTGAATTTGCAACTTTAGTGCATATTACAGACTTCGTTCTATTCTCTGTACTATTCTCTTGTGAAAATATTTTTATTGAACGGAATTACTGTTATAGCGCTAAAATAGCGCTGGTTAATGTAGCAGCTACTAGAAGTTATGCAATAATTTTCATCTTTCGGACCACTATCCACGAATAAAGAAAATTAATAAATTTCACTTTGCTGAAAAATTCCATGCTTACCACCGGAAACATTGATACTATATTTGACTAGTTCTCGTTAGTTAGGTATCTTAGAGAATTGTAAATATGTGTGTTTACCACAGTATACATCTCTCAACTTGAGATGTTTACTGTGGTAAACAGTAAACTAATTGTGCATTTACTAGTTTCAGGTCACTGTATGCGTTAAAATGAGTGCAAAATTTAACGTTACTAGCAATTCAAATAACAACAATAACCGAACGAAAAGTGATGGCTCTGAAAGTGAATATGATCCGAGTAATAGTAGTGATAACAGTAGCAGTAGCGATTCCAATTATGTCGGAGGCAGTAGTGACTCAGAATCGTCCAGTTTAGATAACGATACAGATTCGACGTACTTTGATGATGAGCCACTTGATAACAGTAGATGGACACGAAAAATACCGGATTCGTTTGGTGCAACAGCCGAAAATGATGCAGACGATTTCGATGGGTTCACTGGCGAGCAGGTAATGCCACGCGATGCCACTCCAGTACAATTCTTTCGACGATTTTTCACTCCTTACATTGCAGAATATTGCGTTGAACAGTCTAATTTGTACCTAGCTTATCGTCAGTCTATAGAAAGGTCACAACGAACAACTTCGTCATGTACTCCAACGTCTACTAAAAGGGCGCGGCTAACTGCAAAAAAGCGCTACTACCTCAATACTCAACCTATGACATTGCCGGAATTTTACAAACTGATCGGATGCTTATTTTACATGGGCTTAGTAAGAATAAGCAACAAAAGGCGGTACTGGCAGGTGGGTACGCGACAGCAAGTTATCTGCGATGCTTTCACGAGAACCCGTTTTGATCAACTGCTTCGTATATTGCATTTTAACGATATTATGGTAATGCCGAAGAGAGGTTCTATTGACTACGACAAGTTGTATAGAGTTCGTCCACTTCTGGATCAAATAAATCAGAGGTGCACCGATTCCAATGAACCCGAGCAAATGCAAGCAGTTGATGAGCAGATGGTTAAGTTTAAAGGACGTGCTCCTGACGGGCTTAAACAGTATATGCCGCAGAAGCCACAGAAGTGGGGCTACAAATTGTGGACACGCTCGGGTCACTCCGGGTACACGTATCAATTCGATGTATATTCAGGGTCAAAACAACCACGGCGGACAAAAACTCGCCGTGCGCGATCGAGCAATCAGTTCGCTGGTACAACAGCGGAGACCAGCGTAGCTGGTGATCGTTTGCTCAACAACTTGCGAACAAACTGGAACTTAAGGTTGAAGAAGTAGAAGCTTGCGGTGTTAGTGGACAAGTTGTCCTTAACCTTGCCCAGAATTTGCCGCAAGGTATAAAACTATATTTCGATAACTATTTTGGTTCGCTGTCGCTCGTGAAAGCACTGGGCAAGCTTGGCATAAATTGCGTTTGCACTCTTAGAGCAAATCGGATGGATAATTGCCCAATAGAATCTGAGAAAGAAATGAAGAAGGGGCCTCGCGGTTGCTATGATTATATATACGATAAGGACAGTAAAGCAGTGGTATGCGCTTGGATGGACAATAGAAGAGTGCTTGTTGCTTCAAATTATGCAGCCATAAACCCAATAGAAAAAGCAAAACGGCGCTCCGGAAAAGAAGAAATAGAGGTTGATCGTCCTTTTATCATTTCTGAATACAACCGTTTTATGGGTGGTGTTGATAAAACTGATTCTCTCGCTGCAGCACATCCAATTGATTTCCGAACACGGAAGTGGTACCACAGAATTTTTTACCGTATCCTCGATCTTACTCTTATTAATTCATGGTTGCTTTATACACAGCGTGTGCCAAAAATGGATCAGTTTAGTTTCAAACTACGTGTTGTTACCGCACTTTTGTCAGGTGCAAATTTTTATGCTGACCCCCAAACGGGCATTGCATTACAGCGACCTCAGAATTTGGATATTCAGTCTACTCCGGGAGAATGGGAAACTGCTATTTCTGTGTCTAATGATGTTCGTTTTGATGGAATGGATCATATGATTGACATAGAAGCTAAACCAACAGCTCCAAAGAAAAGCGACAAGGGCAAACGATGCAAAATTTGTCACAGTTTAACAAAAGTAATTTGCACAAAATGTCAAGTACACCTTTGTTTCGTGGTATCGTCAAAAAATTCTCGCAACTGCTTTAAGCAGTGGCACGAATCTCAGTAATATGTAATTCCCTCGCATCTATATAGATACATTTATAGACTATGATTTGCTAATGGCCGAGGAAAGAGTGTAGAACTAGGCACGGCAGAAAGACTGTATGTATATATTTTTCTGTTCAAATTATGGACTGTTGTTGGAAATAATGGTGTACGGCGGGTTTATGTGGAACACTGTTACAACGTTCGATGCCGTATCGCGTTGCATATCCAGGCTGTATGATTTCAATGGCCACAAACGAGCGGTGGTGAACGGCGGGTTAATGCGAAACATTGTTACAGCATTCGATGACGTATCGCGTTGCACATCCAGGCGTTATGATTTAAATGGACACAAACGACAAAAATTTTCGCAACAGCGTGGCGAGAAACTAACATGTAAGCAATGGTTTGTTGCAATTAAATTTATAGGATATGATTGTGTGTACTTGCATCAATAATGGTTTTGTTTTACGTTTCAGATGTTTACCGAGGTAAACATGCCCGGTTGTCCAATGTTTACTGTAGTAAACAAACAGGCCCTGCTTCCCAAGCGAAATAGAAGTGAGGCTGGTTAAAACTGCTGTTTTAGTTGTTCATTTTGGATCATATAAGACTTTGTGTGCGCCAATATCTCCTTTATTTAAGCTTTGGGCATTAAAGGGTTAACCAAATTTCGAAATCACCCCAAAATTACAGATTCCTTGTTTTTTGGGGGTTTTAAATGTTGTTGAGCATGAATATTTTAAAGGTGAATTATTTTATTGATTATGCTTATTAAATATGGATGTTTATTAGTTATGTTTTTTGTAGATATTGTGGATTTGACATCAATTGTCTAAACCGTGATATTTATTAAAAATTGATTAAATATTTAATTGAAATACATGTATTTATAAATTTCTTAGACCATTGCTCCCCTCACTTCATGTTTTTCGCTGCCTTGTTTTCACAGACGTCTGTCTACCTGTATACAAGTGTATATCTGTCCATGATCAAAATAAATACATATAAATTTAGTATTCAAATTTTATTAATGTATTAATTAGGTAAACAACAAAGTTATTAATTAGGTAAAGAACAAAGTACCATTATATAAATTATTATTTATAGGTATATATTTATCAGGGAGTAACTAGAATTCAGGTTCCGGCGAAAATCGTGTTCCGTGGCGGTTCCGGCAAAAGGCAAAAATCATACCGGAACAGGAATTCCGGTTTATAATTTTCGAGATTTTTGCTTCATGTGTGCTTCATGCTTCTGTGGTCCAAACATGTAACACAATGTTATACACAATGATCAAACTCCAAGACAACCAAGCAAATGAAAACATGAACTCACCAAATTGCCCAGTGAAGCGTGAGTAGGACACATAATTTCAGTAGGAATTTTTCATCTTGACCCTGCAGGGGTTGGTTAACAAAACCAAAGCCAAGTCGATGTTTGTAGCATCTATTTTACCCCTTCAACAGTCTGCGGTTTCTGTTAAACCGGTCCAACTTGGTAACAAAGTGGATTATTTAGACCATAGCTGCAACCTTGGCTGACATAAGTTGTGTCAAGCATCAGTCAGGGGGCTTGTAAACTTTGTCAATCTCAATCTGTCTACATTGGAGTAATGTAACATGTGCAACGCAATCAGAAACCGCATTCTTCGTGATGAACTGTATTTATTAAAGCTGTGCGAGCGGTATCACAGTGTGTCTCATTCATAGTATTTTGATCAGAAAGTCGCCTTCATCTAGCAGAGGGGTACTGGTTAATCAACGCTAGCCTAAACATTTTCTCTGACCACTGACTAGAAATTATTCTACACATTTTATTTTCTTTTAGAACCATATAAACAAATAATTTCAAGTTTCTTACAGAATATTATATAACCCACGTATGTGCAGTAAAGCGGGCGCGCAGGGCGTTGAAGACAGGGCGAAAGTGTTTAGTCTACCCTCTATGCGTTAGAAGCACATTCAGGTTGACGCAATTTACGTTTTTGGATCGGATGTCCGAAAAACAACTTACTGATCGATAAATAAACGTTATTTGCTTCCTCAGTCTCTTCCAACTTCGAGAGAGGCAATGATATCATCGCAATACTTTAAGTTTAATATAAATGTTATTTTACTACAGTTTAAATCCACCGTACCTTCATTTCGGGCTTCCTCTGTTATTTAGAACCTCTAATCATTTTCCTCGCGCAAGTTACTAGTTTCAACCTATGCCACCAGACAATCGCAACGTAAAAAACCATTCTATAAGTATAACTTACTGATTTAGGACTCAACCCCTAGGTTTTGCATATACCTGACCTAAGTGGGGTGGATCCCCCCACCCCCCCACTGTGGGCAGGCCAGCGAATGTCTCCCAACCTAGAATACTTAACGGAGATGATCCTACTACGAAACCCACTGTAACATCGAAATACGTACGTATATGGGATTAGAACCAATGTATATAACCTCTCCGCGCAAGCGAATACATAAGCCGATTTCGCCGTGCATACGAACCGACCGCAAGACTCTGCCGTCACCCTATTTATAAACCGTATATATATATAGCACAAATCATGAATCGTTACGTCCATTAACCTCGCTACGAACTAGAGATTTTCGTCATGTCTCGGCCCGCACCGCCGACCACAGTGTTTATTGATCAAGATGGGTATCGTTACGTATTAACGTTTCAGGGATGAAGAATCATCGAAATACTGTAACCGTATATATGTGTATATAGATTGATTGTAGTGCCATGAAGGTGCCCATTGATATATGTATCTTGCATCGTATTATCGTTATTATAACATTATTGTTGGCCATAAAAGCTTCATTGGCATACTTGAATTTCGTATATATGTACTACCGTTACCACCGTTTTTTATGGCCATAAAGGCACTTGTTACGTAATTGATTGGTATAACTATAACTCTTATCATATATCTGTACACCATTGGAATTATATACCGTTGATACTCATATGTATTTTAGGTATACGTACACGATTTGTCAACCTGATTTGAGTAGTATTTGTTGATCATACATAATCGTTATGCCGTATTCATACCATACTGTCGTGTTGTTAAAGGCCGTAAAATCGCCTATATTTTGCTATGTTTCCATACTATTTTTACAGTTACCATGATGTATACTTGTTGTACCATAGTTGTACCGTTTTTCTTGTTATGGTAATGGCCATAAAAGCGCCAATTCGTATGTAATTTCATTGTGACTTTATGCCATTTGCATGCTGATTGTTATACTTTATTATACCTTTGTAATTTATAAGTTTGGAGGCACTAATAGTCGAGGATATTTTGTCTTGTTTAGGATGATTTTAAGGAAAAATTTAGGAACTTTTACGCTTGCAAATCAGTGCTTTTATAGGTCGAAAGTGCGAGCCCTTGCCATACTCGACTCGTAGTTATGTAAGACGGTACGACTCCCTGCCCGCCCCGATACGTAGGACAAGCCCTACCCCGTGTGGTAGGACCCCAAAGTGTACTTCGATTTTCATAGGAAAGACTGGCCGTGACGGATGCCGGTCACGACCGTCCTCACGCATGAGGGTCACAAAAAGTTTGGCTGTCCGTCCTATAGCGAACAGCAAACGAACAAATTTCCTGAAAATTTTAGTAAGAAAGGAGAAATATCGTCAATATTAGCAATTACACTGGTAAACCGCAGCCACTAAAATTTTATCAGTTACCAGCGTTCATTTTCGCTGGTTGAGATAACTGGTAAATTAGAGAAATTTATGAAAATTTGGTTTCAAAAATGCCGCTCCGGCCTATAACTCCAGAACCGTTGAGAATTGGAAGATTTAGTACTTCACATTTTTATAGAGGATTATTCGATCTTTCTAATGAGACCAGTTTCGTGGAGACCTGACACGGATCCACGGACTTATGTCTAAATTAGTATGTGTATACGTAAGCGAATAGAACACCATTAATTAAATAAATCCACGAACGATTAACACAATTGTATGTATAGGACCTCGTTAGACTCGTCAAAACTCAGGCTTTTATTTGAGCCCGGACCGGTCCCGCTGTGCCCACTTGTAGTTACCCCCTCCCTTGAAAATCACAGGAATAACGCCCCGACCCGCGTGTAACCCCTCGTTGGATTCCCCTTGTCAAAACTAACCCGAATATATACGGAATACCCCACAGAAATGTATCCCGAAACCCCTGGAGCCGTTTAAAACACTCTAATCTTGTATAAATCTCGTCGTGGGCTCGCCCGGGAGCCCACCTTCCCCTTTTGTCGTCCAAAAATGGACCTGTTACATATCAGGATAACCGGACGGACATACTGAGTCCGAATCCGGGTTTAGTTTGGCACTTTGGCCATCTCTGAGGGAATGGCACCATCTTTCTACATTCATTTTTCTTGTTTGTTTGGTTAGGATACTAGTAGCGACTTACGCCCTAAAATAGAGCATAACAACTAAGTTAACCCGCAACCGCATTTGCTGATATAGTGTCTAGAGAGTGGTACAGACTGCTCTGAACGAGATTTGATATATACCATAAGAATTACTCCAGCAATAACATTTCATTGCTAACCGACGGCCCTACAGGGGTCCGCCCCTACCCAAAACTTCAAGCGTCCATAACTCAAAATTTATTCCAGGAATTTTGCTAAGTTTTACCGTACAAATAAGAGTCCCATTAGGCCTTCCTTTTGAGCTATTGAGCCCGATAAAGCCATGGCCCCTTCAGAAATTATGAAAAATATAAACCCGAGCAGCGCAAAAGCCGCTCAGGTTTGTCCCGTATATGCGTATTCACAGCTAGGTTTCGGATAAGCTTTTACAAATAATTCTGCAAGATTTTAGGTTGGTAATTCTGAGTCTCTCTCCTCTGTATGTATATATTCGCATCAGTGCAGCACGAAAGCCGTCGGAGACACGAATCTCCGATATACGGCCGATCCAATGAAAAAATTAAGTTTACCAGGGTTGGTAAATTTATTAGCAGTGGAAAACTTTTTGTGCATCAAAATTGACGATGTCGCTAGACGCGATATCGGGTCCCGGCCCGACAGACCAATTTTTGGGAGGACCGCTGACCCGGTCCTAGTAAATCGATGAATAAGGTCTAGCACAGCCGTGTGCAAAATTTCATAGCGAAAGGTGGCAAATTAGAGAGATATCGAAAAGTACGTTTCCCCAGCCCCTATAGAGTCAGGCTTAAATTCTCGGTCGAAAACTAGGAAACCGAACCATCTAAGGATACAAACCGAGTAAATTTGAGTTGGTAAATTTGTTACGGTTGTCCCGACAACCGGTGCCGCCACTTATTGACCCGTTTCGTCCAGTGCTAAACGCTAGGAATATTGCTTCTATTTTAGTACCAAATAGAGCTCTATTTTTAGAGCATCTTTCAAGTCAAAATAACCTAAGCTTTAGCGTTTTGTAGGATAGTGCCGGTGACCTGTGAGGCATCGCCACGCATAGTAGTTATAGACAAATTTGTATGTACCTGAACACAATTTTAACCCCTGCCCCTATGCCGCAAAGTTGGCATGAAATTTGTCTGATAACACATAGCCACTTTTCGGCATTAATTAATCGAACTCAGAGGATTTATTGGTTGTGCCATGAACCCTGGATACGCCCAAGCTTGTCCCTTGGCCCATATGAGTACCGTTACGCGGTAGCAACAATGATAGATCCTACCGCTTTAGAACAATATCCACATTTAAGAATTGAGTCAAGACAGTAAATTAGTACAGAAAATCAATTAAGTAAAATAAGTTTGTCAGACCATTTGCGCTAGTAGAAATGGGGAATGTCCTCAAAACGGCTCATTACTTCGGTAGTAGTAGGGTGAGCGCAGCCGTCGACGAAATTGTGGATGTTCTATTAGGAAGGCGAAAACCCTTTGTTTGATTTACCCATTCGTTTCGTACGTATAGTTCTTGATACCAATGGTATGTTTCTGAATGTATGCTCATAGTGTTATTGTATGACCTTGTTGCCCTATCCCTTAACTGAACGTGTATTCGATTAACTTATCAATAAATAATGATTGAAAACCCAACATATTCTTGTGATTGTTGATACCATATGTATCGAAATATATTAAATGGGTTTGAAATCGTCGCCTCAGTCGAGGACCTGCTTCCAGTCTTGGCGGCGAAGAGGTCGCAAGTCGTAGCGTGGTTCGCCGACTCCTCTGTGTCACCGCGACTCGTGCGATGTCGATTCTCCCAGACACACTCACCGCCGAGGAAGATTTGAATGAATCGCCTGCCAACCAAGCGTCATTTCCCGCCGAACGATCAATCCGACTTTAACCGTCCTGGGATTATCGGACCTTAATTGGGGCTTCTGGCCATAAATAAACCATGTTCGATCGACAATTCCAGGTGTAACCGGGATAGGGAATAGCGGAATTGTCTCCTTGGCCTGTGAGCAGTTGACGGGTGTAGACAAAGGAAGCCTCCATGGGGACCTCAAAGGTATATAGTACCACCTATACTACGTGTGCAAGCCATCCGGCGGGATCCGAGCACATCTCGTGAAGGTCTCTTGGGGCTTACTGTATAGGAAGACACCAGGGAATAACCGGAACCGAAATTTACCGGAACCGGAACCAGTAACCGGAACCGTCCATTTAAACCGGATCCGGAACCGGAACCGGAACCGGAACCTGGTCTTCGAAATTTATATATAGTAAAACAGATGATGGAAGAAATGAAGGTATAGTGGATTTAAAATGCATTAAAAATAACTTTTACATTAAACTTAATGTATTGCGATGGTATTATTGCCTTTCTGAAACTTTAAAGAGACTGAGGAAGCTAATAATGTTTATTTATCGATCAAATATGTCGGTTTTTGGACATTCAGAGCAAAAAATGCCTTCCACTATACACCACTGCGTATACTGCGTCAAATCGAATGTGCTTACAAAGCTTGGAGCGTAGAATACACACTTTCGATCTGTCTCCAGTCGCCTCCCTTTACTACACATACGTTTGTTGCATGTTCTTCTGTAGCAAACTTAAAATTATTGGTTTATATGATTCTAAGATAAAATAATAGATAGAAGGTAATTTTCTGATCAGTGTTCAGAGACACTGTTTAGGCTAGCGTTGGACAAACAGTGCCCGTCAGTTAGATGATAATGATGATAACTTTCTAATCAGAATGCTATAGATGAGACACACTGTGATGCTGCTCGCACAGTTTCAATAAATACAGTTCATTGCCACGGAAGCAGTTTCTGCTTGCGTTGCAGATAACGTTACTTCAGTTTCACCTGATTTACAAAGTTTAAAGCGCACCGGCTGGTGCTTGACGCAATTTATGTTAGCCAAGCATAGGCTAAGTACTTCTGCGTAAGCCACACTCTGTTACCGAGTTGGACCGGTTTAATTCAAATGTATCCCACAGACTTCTGGATGTGTAAAATAGCTGCTACAAGCATCGACCTGGCTTTGATTTAACAAACTCCTGCAGGTAATTATGAAAAATTCCTGCTAAAATTATGTGCCCTACTTACGTTTCACATGGCAAATTGGTTAGTTAATCTTTTCTTTGGCTCGGTTGTATTGGAGTTTGATCATTGTATAATATATATTACATATGTTTGGATCACAGATGAAGCAAAAATGTGAAAAATTTCAAACAAAATTTTTAAACCGGAATTCCGGTTCCGGTATGGTTTTTGCCCTTTGCCGGAACCGCAACCGGAACACGATTTTCGCCGGAACCGGAACCGGAACCGGAATTCCGGTTACTCCCTGGAAGACACATTGTTTAAACTCTAAATGGTGATAAAATATGCACAATAAGACGTCGAATAAAGCACCCGGTTTAAGTAGGATAATATATACATGGTAATAACATCAAAACTATACTTAATACAACGCGCCGTATTACCAACACACTGCTTAGTGGTGTGGCCTAGCATTTCCAGTTGATAATTTAACATATTCCAGCTGACCTGATTATTTTATTACCTTACTTGGATAGGCCAACCCGACGGCGCGCAGCAACTTCAATAAAAACCATCAACTATAATGAAATTGAAACGAGTGATTCCAACGATCTTGCTTCCGATATTGATGATTGCGTAGTGGAGGATAATCGCGAAACCATTGAAAAAGTGCTCAAACACCGATTTGGTCGTAAAAATGGTAAATATTTTACATCATGAATTCGTAGCAGTCTATTTGGGGATTCCGGTCGGCTTATTGCAATCGGAAGCTCTTGGGTTACAAAATTTTTGGCTGCTAGCTTTTTGTTCTTTAAAATTTCCTGCGGAGCGTATTGCATATTTACATAAATTATTTATTTTATTAGAGATTGTTTTTATTTATTAACGTTTATTCGTTTACATTGATTTTTCTATATCCCTTCCTTTTGCTGGGTTGTTATCCGGCGTGGTTTAAAACTTCATTACGCCTGTAGCGAGGACACAGCAGCAACACTTGTAGTGTAAGGAACATAATCTCAATCAAACGTAGTGGTTATTTCTAAATTGGGGAAACAAATTATGTTCCCTTCGTGTGTTTCCAGACCAATTTCCCAGGTACTATGCATACAGTTTTAGAAATATTTAGTGCGACTAGTATACGTTGAACAATTTTTTTGATGTTTCAAACGAAGCTTCACTGGCTTTTCAGACGCTCAGAAACACAAAAATACACCAACAATAGGGTACTGGTATCAAAATAGCATATGAGAGTCTTTTAGCTGGGGCCGCCAGTTTCAACCTTGAAGGTAACCAGTAATACCTTGGGGAATTTAAAGCGCATGTGTACTGTGTTCGTATAATTGGAATTTCTCGTGTTCTCAATGGATTTTAGCATGCCCCGCTTCAGTTTAGTTGTCTTGTAGTGAATAATTGAAAACAAAGTAGTACTAAATTTATTACCTTTTTGTTAGGAATTGAAATAAGAAGAGCTAACTTGCCCGAAATTTGTCGTAGAATTTTTGGTGACCACGGATTGGGGGCCCTGACAAAATTATTCACTTCACCGGTAATATAACCCATCAGCTGGCGTAAAAACGTGATAAAATTATAACAATACTCCATGTCTGAATTTAAATGCTCGATTAATTTTAGTATTGGTTGAAAAATTGATTTTACCTTGAAAAGACATTTTTGCACCGTCCCTGAGGCTGTTTAATTAACAATTTCAGCGTTTTTCGTTGAAAACTTAAGTTCAAATATTTGAATTTCGAAGTAGGAGGTGTCCTCTGGTGCCAGTCAGCCTCCCCTTTCTTCATGCCCATGACAAAATTGGCGACTCAGTTCCGAGCCACGGCCCAGGCAAAATATTCGACGAATAAAGAAGCCAGCACAGTAATATTAAATATTGGGATCATGTCAAGTTTTATCTCTATAAAACTATAACTAGTGGCCGCCAGTTCATGTCCCATGGCAGAATATGACGCCCAAACTTTCGACCAAAACACCACCTCAGTAATATTGAATATTGGGATCATATCAAGTTTTGTTTTCCTATAACTGCGACGAGGACATTAAAGACAAAAATTAAATAGGGAGAAAAAGATTATACGTTTATTCGAAGTGGAAAACATGGCATGATACGCAAAGGGCAATGACACATAATTCAAATTTTGTTAACATTTTTTGCTGGGCATGAAATCTTATTGTCTCCCTATATCTGAGAGGAGTCATGAGTACCGTACGACAAAAATTGAAAGTTTGATAACCGAGGCTATAACCGTTTTTTGTTATATTACGATCAGTTCTGATGTGACCTGGAAATACCTGGTGGGTTGACCGGGGAGCCACTGAAATCTTGGCTCCTCTATGTAGAGGCCCGACTGCGCTAAACATAATGTTTAAGCAGGACTCTAGACATTGCTTAAAGGCAACTTGTTATCGTTTTGAATGTTAGTCCGGCGTTTACCTCTGATAAGGTATGAATTTCTAATTATTTTAGCTAAAAATCAGCTAATTTTCCGCCGTGGGGCCAAACTCTTATAATACACTTATTTAATATCTATATTTGTACACAGTCTTTAAACATGCGTTTTTACAGGGGTGTCAACCCCTAGCCGTATCTGATGGGTTCGGATATGCAGACGTCCTACATTTTGACTCCTCCACGAGATTGTTTATTCACGGATTTTCAAGTGACATGTTTTTGTAATTAACACGAGATTGTTTACTCACGGATTTTCAAGTGACATGTTTTTGTAATTCGATTTGGGTGTCGTGAATTGACTGGGTCTGATGAGACATTTTTGGGTCTGGACCGGGCAAATGGGCGTATGTATATACATACTAATAATTGTAGCTATAATAAATACACGTTTACAGGTGTATGTGTATGTTCAGTGAGGTTTCGCAATGACTCCGCGATCAGCCGGGCGCGAAAATACAGTAAAAAATTACGACATAATTGTGAGGACAAGTTGCGGAATATGAAGGAAAATTACTTTGATAGTAATTTTGTTAAGATACAGTGATTTAAAGCAAAATTTACAACAAAATTTTGCAGGCTCCATCTTAGCCGTGAATGAAAAAATGTAATGCTGGGTGCACCCGTATAAACTCGACGGTATATATGTATTCTATAGCACGTATTTAATACAAGCATAATGGCGTACAAGCGTAGGCAAAGTATAATGCGATAGCACCAAATGGAGTATTTAACGGTATTAAAGTCCACTCCTTAATGGACACGCCGAGACCCAGGAGCACCTCGCCCAAAGAAGCCTCGGATTGCACATATTTGGCGTTTTCTGACAGTTGTAATTCTTTATGGTCTCCCAGTTGAACTGTGAGGCCCCCAGATGAACTGGGGGAATCTAGTTCAGCTTCCCTTTTTGCGAACTTCGAGACGCGCAATATATGAAGAGTTACATTTTTGAGAAGAGTTACATTTTGTCGTATTGGGAAAATCGGGACCGTTTGTCCGTTCGTCAAACTCCTCAATAACCACTGGGCCGATTTAATTTTTTTGTTTGGAAGGCGTAATATCCTTCAAGTGAAAGAGATATATAGTTTGTCAAAATTTGTTTTAGTTAATTAGTAATTAAATTATCCGGCCTGTTTTTAGCATTTTCAAACAAAAATTGCTTATTTTTCAATTTTCATTATTTACCTCGGAACACTTTATCTCATTTTTTGACAAAATGTCATAAAACACTTTTTATCCTCAACCATTCAAATGGTGTAAACGTAAAGCAATTATTTTGGTACGTAGACGATGTCTCTCCATGCTCATTACGAATCTGGTGTTTATTGCTGTTCGAAGACGTTAAAAACATGCTAATCAGTTAATCAGCTAATTTTTTTGAAAAATTTCAAACTGCTCAGAAATGAAAAAAATGCAAACGAGGGCTTTATATATCGCTGATTACGGATATGACATTTCTGAAGCTCTAAACTTTGACCGTATATGCTGATTAGCAGGGAGTAACCAGAATTCCGATTCCGGCGAAAATCGTGTTCCGGTTGCGGTTCCGGCAAAGGGCAAAAACCGTACCGGAACCGGAATTCCGGTTTAAAAAGTTTGTTTGAAATTTTCCACGTTTTTTACTTCATCTGTGATCCAAACATATGTAATATATATTATACAATGATCAAGCTCCACTACAACCAAGCAAAAGAAAAGATTAACTAAGCAATTTGCCGTGTGAAACGTAAGTAGGGCACATAATTACAGTAGGACTTTTTCATAATATCCTGCAGGAGTTTGTTAACAAATCAAAGATAGGTCGTTGCTTGTAGCAGCTATTTTACACATCCAGAAGTCTGTGGGGTACGTTTCAATTAAACCGGTCCAACTCGGTAACAGAGTATGGCTTACGCAGAAGTACTTAGGGTATGCTTGGCTAACATAACTTGCTTCAAGAACCCGCCAATGCGCTTGTAAATTTGGGAAATCAGTCTAAATTGAAGTAAACTAACATTATCTGCAACGCAGCTAGAAACTGCTTTCTTGACAAAGAACTGTATTTATTGAAACTGTGCGAGCAGCATCACAGTGTGTCTCATTTATAGCATTCTGATTACAAAATTATCATCATTATCATCTAACTTACAGGCACTGTTTGTCCAAAACTTACGGGCACTAGCCTAAACAGTGTCCCTGA
>JASANE010021358.1:0-45863 GCA_030248225.1 Trileptium ribeirensis
GCTACAGCTAGTCAGAATCTACGGCTAGCTAGCCATTAGAGCAAAAACCTACGGCTAGCTAGCCATTAGAGACAAACCAAAATGTGCAGCTGACTCATTAGAGACAAACGAAATGCTGAGCCAGCCATTAGAGACAAAAATGAAATGCCATAGCCAGCCATTAGAGACAAAAATCTCTAAACGCTAGCTAGCCATTAGACAAAAATCTCTAACGGCTAGCCAGCCATTAGACAAAAACCTTGAAATGGCTAGCTAGCCATTAGAGACAAAAACCTAAAACTGTGAGCCAGCCATTAGAGACAAAAATCTCTAACGGCTAGCCCAGCCATTAGACAAAAAACGAAACGCGAGCCAGCCATTAGAGACAAAAACCTTGAACGGCTAGCTAGCCATTAGAGACACAAAAATCTTGAAACTGCTAGCCAGCCATTAGACAAAAACTCAATGTGCAGCCCAGCCATTAGAGACAAACGGGAAATGCCTAGCTAGCCATTAGACAAAAACTGGAAGTTGTGATACCCAGCCATTAGAGACAAAAATCTCTAAACGTGGAGCTAGCCATTAGACAAAAACCTCAATGTGACTTACCATTAGAGAAACAAAAACCCTTGTAAATGCCAGCCCAGCCATTAGAGACAAAAATCTCTAAACGTGCTGAGCTGAGCCATTAATAGACAAACCTCTAAACGTGAGCCAGCCATGAGACAAAAACCCAAACGTGAGCCAGCCATTAGAGACACAAAAAAAATGGGGATGCTAGCTGAGCCATTAGAGACAAAACCCCAAAATGCCTAGTCTCTGCCATTAGAGACAAAGCTCTAACGGCAAGCTTTCCATTAGAGACAAACCTCAATGTGGAGCTTGCCATGAGACAAAAATCTTAACGGCGAGCCAGCCATTAGAGACAAAAACTGTTAGCCCACGAGAGAATTTTCTTGGAATGAATAACGGAATATAATCACTGTATAGATACAGCTATGCACGTAATGTTAATGAATGCACCTGTGACTGTTAGCCACTGGGACAGAATATATACCACCATTTAAGACAACTATTCACTGATTTTTGCACCACCGAATATTCTTTTCAAATTTAAAGAACTATTCCTCGAAATTTTAATGGTTTTTCAAAATATAATTTTAAATTTCACCCAAGGAATGGTTGTGAATGCTATTAAGATTTTAAAACTGCCCACTTTTTGCACTCATTATTCTGTGAAACCTGCATTACTATGACACACAATCAAAATATTTTTTAACGAATAAAAAATTGATTTCCAGTTAGAACGTAGTGAAACGTAGTGGAGATTGTGTGTTGCAGGGGTGAAATCTTTTAAATTCCGTGTGTGTGTGATCGGCCATAACTCGGGAACGACTTAACCGATTTTCATGATCTTGGGCTCATTCGAACCGGCATAGTCGATTTACCGTGTACATCCCCGAGCGTTTTTTGATTTGGGGTCTGGTTCCGGGGTCAGGGATCAAAATGTGGGTTTTTTGCCCCATTTTAACCCTTCACGGAAGCAAGGTTATTTTATTTTAAATTTCGAATTATTTTCTCTGGTTGGTTTATTTCATAGTAAAACGATAAGTGATGATGCCTCTTTCTTTGTTTTTCGATTAAGCCTCGGGTTTTGATTTATTGGGTTTGAGGTACGGGGGTATGGCGGATCACACACACACGGAATTTAAATAATTTTTAAACTTGCAAACACACAATTTTTACGCGACGCTTCACTACGTTCTGATAACTGGAAATCAATTTTTTATTCGTTAAAAAATATTTTGATTGTGTGTCATAGTAATGCAGGTTTCACAGAATAATGAGTGCAAAAAGTGGGCAGTTTTATCTTTAATAGCCGTTCACAAGAACCATTCCTTGGTGAAATTTTAAAGAATTATATTTTGAAAAACCTTTTAAATTTCAAGGAGTACTTTAAATTTGAAAAGAATATTCGTTGGTGCGAAAATCAGTGAATAGTTCTCCTAAATAGTAGTATCGCTCTGTCCATGGCTAGGCGACTGGTCACAGGTACGTTGGTTGACGTATGTGTACAGCTGTATGTATACAGTGATTATATTCGTTATTCATTCCAAGAAAATTCTATCCATGGCTAGGCGGTTTTTGTCTCTAATGGCTAGCTAGCCGTTAGAGATTTTTGTCTCTAATGGCAAGCTAGCCGTTAGAGATTTTTGTCTCTAATGGAAAGCTTGCCGTTAGAGATTTTTGTCTCTAATGGCAAGCTAGCCGTTACAGATTTTTGTTTGTCTCTAATGGCTAGCTAGCCGTTACAGATTTTTGTTTGTCTCTAATGGCTAGCTAGCCGTTACAGATTTTTGTTTGTCTCTAATGGCTAGCTAGCCGTTACAGATTTTTGTTTGTCTCTAATGGCTAGCTAGCCGTTACAGATTTTTGTTTGTCTCTAATGGCTAGCTAGCCGTTACAGATTTTTGTTCTTAACCGCTAGCTGGCCGTTAGAGATTTTCGTCTCTAATGGCTAGCTAGCCGTTAGAGATTTTTGTTCTTAATGGCTAGCTAGCCGTTAGAGATTTTTGTCTCTAAAATGGCTAGCTAGCCGTTAGAGATTTTTGTCTTCTTGAAACTGCTAGCTAGCCGTTAGACAATTTCTGTTAATGGCTAGCTAGCCGTTAGAGATTTTTGTTCTCAAGTCGTGGCTAGCTAGCCGTTCGAGATTTTTGTCTCTAATGGCTAGCTAGCCGTTAGACAGTTTGTCTTGAATGGCTAGCTAGCCGTTAGACAATTTCGCGGTCTCTAACGGCTAGTTAGCCGTTAGACAATTTTGTTGTAATGGCTAGCTAGCCGTTAGAGCATCTTTTCGCCTCAATGGCTAGCTAGCCGTTAGACAATTTTTGTCTCTAATGGCTAGCTAGCCGTTAGAGATTTTTGGTCTCCTACGGCCAGCTAACTGTTAGAGATTTTTGGTTGAATGGCTAGCTAGCCGTTAGAGATTTTTGTTGAATGGCTAGCTAGCCGTTAGAGATTTTTGTTGTAATGGCTAGCTAGCCGTTTAATATTTTTGTCTCTAATGGCTAGCTAGCCGTTAGAGATTTTCGTTGGAATGGCTAGCTAGCCGTTAGAGATTTTCGTCTTGAATGGCTAGCTAGCCGTTAGAGTATTTTGTTGTAAACGGCTAGCTAGCCGTTAGAGATTTTTGTCTTGAATGGCTAGTTAGCCGTTAGAGATTTTTGTCTTATGGCTAGCTAGCCGTTAGAGATTTTTGTTGTCTTGAATGGCTAGTTAGCCGTTAGACAATTTCGTCTTTAATGGCTAGCTAGCCGTTAGAGATTTTTGTTCTTAATGGCTAGCTAGCCGTTAGAGATTTTTGTTTCTTAACGGCCAGCTAGCCGTTAGAGATTTTTGTCTAATGGCTAGCTAGCCGTTAGACAATTTTGTCTTGAATGGCTAGCTAGCCGTTAGAGATTTTTGTCTTGAATGGCTAGCTAGCCGTTAGAGATTTTTGTTCTTAATGGCTAGCTAGCCGTTAAGCGTTCCGTCTTGAATGGCTAGCTAGCCGTTAGAGATTTTTGTCTTGAAAATGGCTGGCTAGCCGTTCGAGATTTTTGTCTCTAATGGCTGGCTAGCCGTTAGAGATTTTTGTCTCTAATGGCTGGCTAGCCGTTCGAGATTTTTGTCTCTAATGGCTAGCTAGCCGTTAGAGATTTTTGTCTCTAATGGCTAGCTAGCCGTTAGAGATTTTTGTCTCTAATGGCTAGCTAGCCGTTAGAGATTTTTGTCTCTAATGGCTAGCTAGCCGTTAGAGATTTTTGTCTCTAATGGCTAGCTAGCCGTTAGAGATTTTTGTCTCTAATGGCTAGCTAGCCGTTAGAGATTTTTGTCTCTTAACCGCTAGCTAGCCGTTAGAGTATTTTGTCTTAATGGCTAGCTAGCCGTTAGAGATTTTTGTTCTTAATGGCTAGCTAGCCGTTAGAGATTTTCTAATGGCTAGCTAGCCGTTAGAGATTTTTGTTAATGGCTAGCTAGCCGTTAGAGATTTTTGTTTAGTTGCTAGCTAGCCGTTAGAGATTTTTGTCTTGAAAATGGCTAGCTAGCCGTTAGAGATTTTTGTTGAACGGCTGGCTAGCCGTTAGAGATTTTTGTCTCTAATGGCTAGCTAGCCGTTAGAGATTTTTGTTGTAAACTGGCTAGCTAGCCGTTAGAGATTTTCGGTCTAATGGCTGGCTAGCCGTTAGAGATTTTTGTCTACCGCTAGCTAGCCGTTAGAGATTTTTGTTGAAAATGGCCGGCTGAAGCCGTTAGAGATTTTTGTTCTTAATGGCTAGCTAGCCGTTAGAGATTTTTGTTCTTAATGGCTAGCTAGCCGTTAGAGATTTTTGTTCTTAATGGCTAGCTAGCCGTTAGAGATTTTTGTTTCTAATGGCTAGCTAGCCGTTAGTATTTTGTTCTTTATGGCTAGCTAGCCGTTAGAGATTTTTGTTCTCTAATGGCTAGCTAGCCGTTAGAGATTTTCGTCTCTAATGGCTAGCTAGCCGTTAGAGATTTTTGTTGAATGGCTAGCTAGCCGTTAGAGATTTTTGTTAACCGCTAGCTAGCCGTTAGAGATTTTCGTTTTTAATGGCTAGCTAGCCGTTAGAGATTTTTGTCTCTAATGGCTAGCTAGCCGTTACAGATTTTTGTTTGTCTCTAATGGCTAGCTAGCCGTTACAGATTTTTGTTGAATGGCTAGCTAGCCGTTAGAGATTTTCGCTTGAATGGCTAGCTAGCCGTTAGAGATTTTCGTTTCTAACTGCTAGCTAGCCGTTACAGATTTTTGTTTGTCTCTAATGTCTATCTAGCCGTTAGAGATTTTCGTCTTGAATGGCTAGCTAGCCGTTAGAGATTTTTGTTCTTAATGGCTAGCTAGCCGTTAGAGATTTTTGTTAATGGTTAGCTAGCCGTTAGAGATTTTCGTCTTGAATGGCTAGCTAGCCGTTAGAGATTTTTGTCTTGAGCTAGCTAGCCGTTCGAGATTTTTGTCTCTAATGGCTGGCTAGCCGTTCGAGATTTTTGTCTCTAATGGCTAGCTAGCCGTTACAGATTTTTGTTTGTCTCTAATGGCTAGCTAGCCGTTCGAGATTTTTGTCTCTAATGGCTGGCTAGCCGTTAGAGATTTTCGTCTTAATGGCTACCTAGCCGTTAGAGATTTTTGTTCTTAATGGCTGGCTAGCCGTTAGAGATTTTCGTCTCTAATGGCTAGCTAGCCGTTAGAGATTTTTGTTGTAACTAGTGAGCCGTTAGAGATTTTTGTTTTCTAAAATGGCTAGTTAGCCGTTAGAGATTTTTGTCTTGAATGGCTAGCTAGCCGTTAGAGATTTTCGTCTTAATGGCTAGCTAGCCGTTAGAGATTTTTGTTGTAATGGCTAGCTAGCCGTTAGAGATTTTGTCTTAATGGCTAGCTAGCCGTTAGAGATTTTTGTCTGCAACTGTAGCGAGCCGTTAGAGATTTTTCGGTTGACGGCCAGCTAGCCGTTAGAGATTTTTGTTGAAACTAGCTAGCCGTTAGAGATTTTCGTTGAACGGCGAGCTAGCCGTTAGAATATTTTCGTCTTGAATGGCTAGCTAGCCGTTAGAGATTTTTGTTGTAACGGTGTTAGCCGTTAGAGATTTTTGTTGAACGGCTAGCTAGCCGTTAGAGATTTTCGTCTCTAACTGCTAGCTAGCCGTTAGAGATTTTCGTCTTGAACGGCGAGCTAGCCGTTAGAGATTTTTGTTCTCTAGTAATGGCTAGCTAGCCGTTAGAGATTTTTGTTGAACCGCTAGCTAGCCGTTAGAGATTTTCGTTGTAACGGCGAGCTAGCCGTTAGAGACTTTTCGTCTTGAATGGCTAGCTAGCCGTTAGAGATTTTCCGTCTTGAAAACCGCTAGCTAGCCGTTAAGTAGATTTTCGTTGTAATGGCTAGCTAGCCGTTAGAGATTTTCGTCTTGAATGGCTAGCTAGCCGTTAGAGATTTTTGTTAATGTCTAGCTAGCCGTTATACTTTGTTGTAACGGGCGAGCTAGCCGTTAAAGATTTCTTGTCTTGAATGGCTAGCTAGCCGTTAAAGTATACTTTTGTCTGTAATGGCTAGTTAGCCGTTAGAGATTTTTGTCTTAACTGGCTGGCTAGCCGTTAGAGATTTTTGTCTGGTAATGGCTGGCTAGCCGTTAGAGATTTTTGTCTGGTAATGGCTGGCTAGCCGTTCTGATATTTTTCGTCTTAATGGCTAGCTTAGCCGTTAGAGATTTTTGTCTGTAATGGCTAGCTAGCCGTTAGAGATTTTTGTTCTTGAAATGGCGTAGCTGAGCCGTTAGAGATTTTTGTCTCTAATGGCTAGCTCAGCCGTTAGAGATTATTGTCTTCTTAACGGCTAGCTAGCCGTTAATAGATTTTTGTTCTCTAATGGCTAGCTGAGCCGTTAGAAGATTTTTGTCTGGTAATGGCCGGCTGAGCCGTTAGAGATTTTGTGCTCGAATGGCTTGCTAGCTGTTTGAGATTTTTGTCTCTAATGGCTGTAACTAGCCGTTCGATAATTTTTGTCTTAAAATGGCTGGCTAGCTGTTCGAAATTTTTCTCTGTAACTGCTGGGTAGCCGTTCGAAGATTTTTGTCTTGAATGGCTGTAGAGCTAAGCCGTTTGAAAATTTGTCTTGAACTGCTGGCTTAGCTGTTTGAGATTTTTGTCTTGATGGCTGGCTAGCCGTTAGAGATTTTTGTCTTTAATGGCCGGCTAAGCCGTTAGAGACTCTGTCTTGAATGGCTGGCTAGCCGTTAGAGATTTTTGCTGCAAATGGCTAGCCGTTCGAGATTTTTGTCTGAATGGCTAGCCGTTAGAAATTTTGTTCCAATGGCTAGCCGTTAAGAGATTTTTTGCTTCTATGGTAACGCAGCCGTTAGAGATTTTTGTCTCAAATGGCTAGCCGTTAGAGATTTTTGTCTCAAATGGCTAGCCGTTAGAGATTTTTGTCTCAAATGGCTAGCCGTTAGAGATTTTTGTCTCAAATGGCTAGCCGTTAGAGATTTTTGTCTCAAATGGCTAGCCGTTAGAGATTTTTGTCTCCAATGGCTAGCCGTTAGACAATTTTTGTTTTAATGGCTAGCCGTTAAAAGATTTTTGTCTCAAATGGCTAGCCGTTAGAGATTTTTTGGTCTCCAATGGTCTAGACTTTAGAAATTTTGTCTCCATGGCTAGACGTTATAAGATTTGCTGAAAATGGTCTAACCATTAGATGAATTTTCAAATTCTAATGGTCTAACCATTAGATGAATTTCTTTAATGCTCCAATGTGCTAGACCATTAGATGAATTTCTTTCCAACGAGGTTAGATGAATTTTAAAGTTAGACTTTCTAAATGGCTAGCGTTAGATGAATTTTGGCTCAAATTTATAAAGTTAGACCATTAGATGAATTTTGTCCAAATGGTTAGACCATTAGATGAATTTTTTGTCTAAATGGGTCTAACCATTAGATGAATTTTGTCTCAAATTGACCGTGTCGTGTCGTGTCGTGTCGTGTCGTGTCGTGTCGTGTCGTGTCGTTGTGTTAGACCATTAGACCATTAGATGAATTTGCGTATGTTAGATGAATTCATCTAATGGTATAGACATTAGATGAATTCTTCCAATGCTCTCCAAATTCCAAAGTTAGACCATTAGATGAATTTCAAAGTTAGATGAATTTTGTCCAAATGGTTAGACCATTAGATGAATTTTGTCCAAAGTTAGCTTGCCATTAGATGAATTTTGTCTCAAATGGTTAGACCATTAGAGTGAATTGTCTCAAAGTTAGCTATATTTGTCACGTAAATAGATTCCAAATTTACGCTGTATCTTAACCAAAGTTAGACCATTAGATAAAGTTTTCGTTCATAAATGAGATACCCAAAGTTAGATGATTTTTGTCTCAAATGGTTAGACCATTAGATGAATTTCCGTCTCAAATGGTCTAGACTTTAGAAATTTTTGTCTCAAATGGTCTAGACTTTAGAGAATTTTGTCTCAAATGGTCTAATAGCCGTTAGATGACATTTCCGGTCAAATGGTCTAGAAGTTAGATGAATTCTCACTCGAAATAGCTATAAAGTTAGATGAATTTTGTCTCAAATGGTTAGACCGTTAGATACTTTTGTCTCTAAGAGCTAGCCATAAGTAGACTAAAATCTTTAACAGGTAGCCGTTACAGACTTTTCGTCTCCTATAGCTAGCTGTTAAGAGCACTTTCTGTTACATTCAGCTGTAACATACAAAAATCCCTCACAACCAATTGTTACGAATATTTGAAATTCAAATGAATAGCTATTAAAGTACTTTTGTATTTCCAACCTGCTGTAAGAGACAAAAGTTTCTAACAGACAGCCATTAGAAACAATAATTTGTTATGACTAGCTGTAAGAGATTGAGTTATGACTAGCTGTAACTGCTAGTTGTTAGAGATTTTTGTATTTATTGGCTATCTGTATAAGACTAAAATCTCTTACAGCTGTCTGTTAGAGATTTAAATATTGTAACAATAGCAGCCTTGTTAAAGACAAAAAATCTCTCAATTGTCAAGAAACTAAAATATCATATAACCGTCCATTAGAGATTTTAGTTTCTTGTAAACGGATATTAAAGACAAAACTGCCCACTTTTTGCACTCATTATTCTGTGAAACCTGCATAAAAGAGAAAATGTAGAATACATTAGCGACGAGCATATTATAATTCACACGATAACGAAGAACATTCTTAGGATAATGAACAAAAATTTGAAACAAGCATTATAACAATAACGAAGGACAGTATTACGATAGCAAACAAAAAATCGTATTTAATGTAGAATTTTCTCCGTAGGATTATCATACAGAGGGGTCGTTGTTTGTCTAATTTGCACACTCCCAGAATCTGCGCCTCTGGATAAACGCGATTCTTATATTAATATACTGACACCATAATAGCATTTTGTAATATATTACGATTTACAGGACAGGTTGCATTCAACGTAATCTGTAGTATAACTTGCAATGGTAAATAAACTAATCGAAATCATGTGCACACGATTGCGAAAGCAGGCAACGATCGACATTTTATTAGATTTTCACCAACAAAAACTACAGTTCTCGCCAGAAATAACTGCCGCATTTCGAGCGAGTGGGACGCTGGAGATTTTGAAACTATTTCAATTTAGCCTTTACTTCCTGATTCGAGTATCGACGAACAATTATTGGCCGCCACGAGGTATGGAACTGTGAGCGCTCGAGTGAAAGTGAGATTTACTAACCATTGAGCTATGTATTTCGGAGCTATTGCTTGGATCCTTAAGACTCCTCGCAAAGCGAGCAAACAAAATGCGTCCAGTTATGCAGTATTCGCTCAATTTAGTTAGTACAGCACATTGAAACGTGATTTGTTGTTGTCGAACAACGATTGAAGTTAAAGGGTTAAACTTGGCTACACTAAATTTTTGTTTAACCTTTATTTCCTCAATTAATTTACATTTCGAGTATCGATGAACAATTATTTGTGGCCACCTATTGATGAACAATTATTGTTCGAGTATCGAACTCCGAACGCTCGGCTGAAAGTCACATTTACTAACACTGAGCTACAGTAACGGACAAAATAAGTGCATAAAAATGAAAGCGAAAAGCAAACGAACGTTATAGCGTTCGTTTAGAAAACATCGGAAATTTTAGATGTTTGTGCACGAACGGTTTTGCGTTTGTTTATGAACGAACATACACGCAAACGAACGTTGTTGCGTTCGTTTTTTGTGCACTTATTTGTGTCCGTGACCGTATCTCAGAGCTATTGCTCGGATCCTTAAGGCTCCTCGTAAAGCGAGCGAACAACATAATTACGAATTATGTGAATTCATGCAGTGTTAGACGACTTTAGTTAGCACAGCACCTTCAAGCGTAATCTGTTGTCGAAAAATCGGTAAGAGTAAAGGATTATTAATAAATCCTTTATTTAGAATAAATTTATTTCCGGCAAGTCGCGAGCGAGAAGCAGTCATTTTTTGCGGGTACTGTATGAATGTGACCCACAAATAGCACGGTACGTGCACTATCGCTTTTCAAGCGAGAGAGCAACGAGCCCACATCGACCTATCAGCATTAATTTCCAGCGAACAACTGTGTTTAAAGCATCGAATTACGTCTTACTTACGACGACCAAAACAGTTACCGTATATGTTTATTCAGAGGCAACATGACGTTTTTACAAATATGATGCATTATCCTAAGCACTAAAATATAAAAGTAAAAGTAACGCTGAAATACCATCAATACTGATAAGCTGAGCAAGTTCCTGCTGAACCAAGTTGAATCGTCGTTCGTGTTCTTTTATTTTCTGTCTATAAAGAACGTAAAATATGCAAACAGTACATAATCGATAGTCATCATTGTATATTCAATAAAAATGCATACATTAGAGGCCGCTACAGAGTTCACAATTTTCAGTGCAGCTACAGTCCAAATAAAGGAGATTCTGAAGTATCTTTCAATAATTTAGCCATGATTGAATACTGTTTGTTTGTGCTGTCATCACTACAAAACATTAGTTCGAATGTGTTAAAGTAAACGCAAAATAACAATTTTGTGAGCTCACACAATAACTGAGTGTGATCTCACAAGGTGAAAAGTCAAGACCCCTTATGCAAACTTCTAGCCTAATACGTAAGTCCACTTTAGGTGCCTACACCAAGGTTGTTCTTTTGGCAAAATTACGACTTGATTCGAGCAGGATTTCGAGTTCATATTTTTGCCATTCCTATTCGCATTTTTGTGAACGCGAACATGGGCGCTCAGGGGAATAAAAGGAACCGAAATTTACCGCCTTTTAAACCGAACCCAGAACCTGGTCTTTGAAACCTATACATAGTAAAACAGATGAAAGTAGAAATAAAGATACAGCAGATTTAAAATGTAGTAAAACACTTTTACATTAAAGTTGATGTATTGCGATGACATTATTGCCACTGTGAAATTTTGAAGAGACTGAGGAAGCTAATTATGTTTATATATCGATCAGTATGTCGAGTTTTGGACACCCAAACCAAAGAAATGCTTTCCACTATATGACCTTGGGTAAATTGCGTCAAATCGAATGCGCTTCTACAGCAAGACTAAACACTTTGCGTATTTCTCCAACCGAAATTCCAATTTTGGTGCGGTTTTTGTCGGAACCGCAATCGGAACACGGTTTTCGTCGGAATCGGAATTCCGGTTACTCCCTGGAGCTCTGCGATACACGAATAGAAGTAGCGTTTGCGCACATTTGTCTGTATCCCACGTTTGTCCGCGTTTATCAAACGACATTCTGAATTAGACAACAATATTCGCGGTCTATTTATGTATTATAGCATACGGGAAAAACCCGTTTGGTTACGGTCTTTTCACTTATAGTCTGTCAGCAAAATCGTGACCGCGGACAGTGCCTACGCGGTGCTGTATTGCAAATCGTGTATGCGTACATAATGGAAAATCGTGATATGTTCGCGTTCATTGCTTTTACGATCGTGAACTGACTTGACAAAACAAACCAAGTGTACGCACCTAAAGTGCAGTCACACATTATACAGTAATGTGTTTATGTTATTTTAGCAAACTGTAGCGATGACTAACAAAAACATAATGCCATCCCCAAGCTAAAGTACTCGCCACAAATGACCGATTTGCAACATGCACGTGAGAAATCTTATTTTGTAATTTAATAGTTTGTTTTTTGTTAGCCCGATGCTCAATCATTTGGTCGCTCGTTGCTCGCTTGTAAGCAAGCCGACAGTCAATTGTCGCTAGTACTGTATATGTAGTAGCAACAAATACTATACTCCACTGGTTTCTGCTTGATACTTGATGCTTGAAAAGCTAAAAATGCAAGTACAACCGACGTGTCGCTGCTGCGCACTTCCAAAACCAAATGCCCATACGACCCCGGCTATCGTAACATCAAGGGCGAACCTATGGGATTCATTTTTCTCGGTCGGTCCCAAGAAGCTAGAGTTTAGCAAGCCGCAGGAGCGCTTCACAGCATGTGTTCGGATCCTTCCAGAAGGGTTGTGTACGCAGTCAACGTTAGCTCCGTCACCTGCTCACAGGCCAAAGAGACCATACCACTATTCCCTTTCCTAGTTCCACTTGAAAGTGTCCAACGACGATGAATTATTTTGGCAGGTAGTGCCTACATAATATTTTATATTATCAGCGAATTTTTGTGTAGATTTTGCTATTTCCACGAACTCGCTTTCAACCTAAATTTTCTTGCTGTCGCAAAGCACAAACCCATTCTTAAAGAGGAGGATAGCTTAATTTCTCCGTGTTATTGCGCAGTTCTAATTTAATTACTAGGATAGAATTCTCGCTAGCATTGTTGCTGTCGCGGCAGTAGGGACTCTGGTACCAATTAATGGTTCGAGGACTAAGACCGTCCTAGAGATCAAAGTGATCTTGTTAAGTATTAATTATATAATATTAATTATTTTGCTAAAATGGTTCTCTCAGTCACCGCTTTACGAATAATATTTGATTATGGGGTAGTATACCTAAAAACACATTTTTGACCTATATGATTCAAATAATCTGACTGCTAAATTCACGGTCAAATTTAGTTCTAGAAAAACCCTTCCTAATTATCCATCGATCTTCGATGAGGATTTTCTTAGATGGTTGAGACGTTGCCTCAGTCCTTAGCTCCTATGTTTAAGGTTCAAAACGATTTCCTAATACAAATCGGAACGTTATATGATTTCCTAAAAAGTTTAACCTAAATAAATTTGGAAAACTTACCGACCATATCGATCCTTAGGTTCACGGGTGCACTATATATTATTTTTTAATATCAAACTTCGCAAAGAAGGATTTCTACACTACCGCAATTGTTGCGGCTCAGTGCGGAAACGTTACATACGGGTCGTCTTTGGTTCGTCCTACGTGTGATTTGTTATACTGACTTTTGTTATACTTAACTAATCCTCAATCGAAAATGAGGGATCCAAAAGCTGAGCTCGCGAGCAGACCATTATCGAAGCAATGAACCTCTCTAAGAATATTCCCCATTTCCTCGAGCTCATCCGAATTACAATACTTATCCTACTTAGCTGATTCTTAGGGCTTAGTTAAGGGCATCCCAAGCGGGTTCTTTCCATCAATAGCACTACGTAAATTGTATATCTATGTATCATACAAATGCATAAATTCATTCATAAATTTCAGGGCATCGGGGCAGGGATTAAAATTCGGTTTAAATGGCTAATGTTAAATTCGACGTATGAATTCAAGGGTGACGATGACTCGTCCTGAAGCAAGTAATTTTTTGGTACAGCAAACGTCAAAATAGTGCTCGATAGAGGCCTTGTTTCTCCTAGAAATTTAATTGAATTTTGACGATTCCTAACAGTTAAAACGGAGCCAAACCACGGGATACAACGGTCATTACAAGCATAGGGAAGTTTCAGCGAAATTCCTGGAGGGAATTTTGCACGAGACAAGTTTATCCATTCCCGATTCCTATTAGCAAAGGTTCGTGGCACAACTCCGTGAATTAATGAATATAGCAAAATGTATGCATAAAATGGTGAGTATGGTTGCATAATCCAGCTCAAGATCTAAAGGTTGGCAATGAATGTTAGGTTTGATTCTAAATATACTTAAATATCAAAAAGTTGTATTAAACTCGGTCGGATTATATTTATTTCCTAACTACTAACTCCTAACTCGACTCAGGCAATCATGTAAAATCGTCCTTCACGAGTGTCGCGATTTTGTTGACTTAGCCCATGACCGATTGGTTCAGAATGACTTCGGCTTGGATGAGAAAACTTCGTAAAAGTTGGCTGGGATCGCGCCGCCTCGACGGAGGCAAGTACGAAGCGGGTGAGCAAGAAACACGCAAAAGTGGCAGGAACAACACCCTAAGTTAATCTTTTTTCGCTTCTGACAAAAGCCAATCCCAGACTCTTTGGCACTCCCAAACCATACTTCATACTGAATTCTCCGTGGCACATCCATCGTCCACCTGCACGAGCAACCACGTGAAACGCAAAACCAGAAAGCGACAAGGAAACTTAAATAATACTATGACATTATTAAGCGAGAGAGATGGTCAGTAAAGTCAACCGGTCCTTCCGCTGCTGAAGTCAAACTGAACTGCAATTTCTAGTCGGGACATCTGACCCCGACTGCTGTGTTAATCTCTGATCAATCGGAGACGACTTAATTCAGACCGGAGTTCCAGGCTTTTCTTAATTCAGCCAATAAAATTTTTATTTGGGGCGGCTACCATAATCCGCTAGAGGTACCAGTCCAAAGAATATTTCTTTGGTAATTAAATTTGATTTGTTAGCACATTAATGTCCTATGAGCGTGTCTGGGGAAGTCAAATTTTGGCAATACTTTTGGGGTCCCAGAACTTAGTCAGCAAAATCGTCTCTTATCGAGACGATTTGCCGATTCCCTAGCTGTCCGCGTGTCTCCAGCCCTTGTTATCTCCTAAGGTTTGGTCCCAAATTAATCCTAATTTATGGGATTTTAATCACAAAATTAATATTTACTTACTAATATATTAATGCAAATTATCCATATTAAGTATGATAAGTCCATTACTTTATTATTAATCCCACTCCAGACAGATATATTAATAACCCTATACTTACCTTTGAAATTATATTAATCTATTATTTAACAAAATACTTCTTATAGATATATAGCTATTAATAAATTTATAATTAACCTAACAATATATACTTAAATAATATATAAATATAAATTTACTATTATTTTAATACTAACTAATAAATACAAACGTCTAGACCAGTCGAAAAGCAAACTCGGGACCAGGGTGCAAAATGGGGCCCCAATCACTCGAACGCCGCAAAACGGTCCTCGGCTTCTCCAGCTGAGCATTTTGATACCCTATCTTCTATGATTCAGACAAAAAGGGAACTGGGCTCTTGGGCGAGCCCATGCCGACTTACGGTAAAAAGATCGAAGGCTTTGTAAGCCTTCAACGGATTCGGATTACCTTTCCGTGGGTGGAGAAGTACATTTTTGCGTCGGATTTAACAATGGGAACACAACGATGGGTGATATGTCCATCGGGAAAATTTTCGCAATTTTCGTGGAGTTACTGTACTCAAGGTGGGTACAGCGGCATCATACTGGGCTCAAATGAAACCCTACGGTCCGGGAAACCCAAATATACCTCCACTCGCTGAAAATTTTGCCCCGGGGCACGAACCAGGCCCCATAGTTCCGAATCAGGGAGCGCCCGATTTTGCCAAAAAACGGTAAAAAATCGTGTCAGAAACACTACCAAAACGCTTTTGATGCAGAAAAAAGCGATTTTGAAGCAAATTTTGATAAAATTTACCAAATTTTTATCTTCAGAACGGAATTTTACTACAAATTTTGTCCAAATTTAATGTACTTTGGACCGATTGGAAACAAAAAAATTTGAGGCTGTGAACGTTGGGAGCCCAAAATTTTGCCGGGGGCATGAACCGGGAGGCAACTGTTCTGAACCAGGGGGAACCGAAAATGCCAAGCCCCCACCCCAATTTGGAGAGCCCAGATATTCTCAAATATAAAATGATAATTAAAATATCTAATTAACTTTAATTTAGTAAAATACCCCTTTTTAGAGGGTAGCCCAATTATTACGGATCCCGATCAGATTTGGACGGGACCGGTTCCATTGGAAAGGCCGAAGAATTCTGTGCTAGAAAAATTAGCCTCCCACTAAGAAATTTTCCACGCCTCCGGAACCTTTAAGGCCCTCAATTCCGAGGATTCGGAATTGACAGTTTGAAATTCACTTTATTTTTTAAGTTTTCCAGTGTTCACAATGAAAATGAACACTGGGAAATTAATACCTTATGTTTTGTACTAATATTTCTCAGAATTTCGCCTATTTGCGGTTCGCTGCGCCGCGAAGAGCTACCGTTTTGGAGGGGAACGGTTCACCATAATGCAGTATTTTTCCTACCTAAGCCTTTTCCTAACTAAAATTCTCAATCCATTCACGTGGGGTCATGCCAGATTTTCACAGCCTAGATAATTTCGGGAGTCGCACAGGTTTACAGACAACTATCAATATATAGATATGAGCGCACAAAAAATATCAACGGCACGGTCTAAGCGATATCAAAAGTACGGTTCCACAATCAATATAATCATGATAAATACGCAATACATAAAAATGGTGGGTCTTGGCCGGAGGAGCATCGCGAAGTACCGTGCCAAACCCGACCGACCTGCAACAACCACTTATCAATTAACGCAGAAATAACAAGGGTCATGCGAGTTTCGCATAGCCTACATAAATACCAACAATCGATAATAATACGGCATCAAAGGTAACGTCACAGGTTATATGGTACATAATGATACAAATACAACAATGGTAGACATGATAAAAAGGCAAAATACTCAAAAATGACAACAAAATGGTATTATAGAAATGAAATGTGCAATTAGATTCGCCTTTATTGTAAAAACCGATGGTACACTAGGGTTATCCATGAATCGTAATGATATAATAGGGCATACAATAACAATAATCGACATAATGGTAATAGAACAATAAGGTATAAAGTTATAATAGCGACACGTATGATATAGTAAGGTTGTACAGAATCAAATAAAAAGTGGCATGTTCATAACTACAGTTGGATGACACACACTCGTTCGGGGAGGGGGCTCCTGGATTCGTTCAAAACCGTTGTTTATATAAAAGCGGGCCTGGGTCAAGAATTCGTAAATGTTGCCCATTGTACCGTGGTAAGGATTAATCTGTCTCGTAACGATCCAGAATGTATCTGTTACATATAAGATTATCCATATTAGTATTGCAATATTGCAATTATCCATATTAGTATTGCAATACTGCAATTAAAATATCTAAACTTATTTAATTATCTACAAGAATGAGAACACATCTTGAACAAAAACTTTGCACGCTACATACAATTATTGCGTTCTGAAATGACTCTCGTCTTTCGAGGGGCAAGCAGCAACGCTGAGCAAGAATACGTAATATTTGGAGGAACTACTGGCTTCTCCAAAGTGGCGCCACTTGGCATTTTTGAATGCCTCATGTCAAAAAACGAGCGCCTTCTTTTAGGGGCTCATGGCAAAAGTTTGCCTCCCCGGCAAAGTTTATGGCTTCCCCCAGGTAAAAATACCTCCAGAACACATAAAAAATCCCGTTAAGAAATGAAAAATTCGACTAATTCCAGCAAAAAATATTGATTGAAAAGTTGTTTTTTAACGTCAATAAAGACATTTTTGCACCGTTTCTGAGACTAACTATTTTTGTGTGTTTCAATGAAAAATATCAAATTTTGAAAATTTTTAAATCTCGCCCACCCAAATTCAAGCCAGGAGGGCCCCCAGTTTACACCTCATGGCAAAATTCGGCGCCTCCAGTTCCGAACCAGACCCTTCCCGGTCTGCTAGAAATTTTTCAGCGAATGGAGAAGCCAAAACTATATCACATATCACATTTTGACGAAAATTTATTGCGAATCCACAAAATATAGATGCAAAAAATTAGTCAAATAGTGGCCTACACTGAAATTTTCAAAAAAATACAGGCCATTGGATGTACAAGTTCGAAATCCGTGTCCACAGGACTGAGTTCAACATGATGAACAGAACAACAAATTGAGAAAGATCTTGTAATAAAAAATTTAGCCTACGATGGTATGTTTTTATATTAACATGAATTAAAACTATCAGGGTTAACACAAAGCTGTTTTATTTATAAACACGGATGTTTCTTAAGCTGCGTTCACACATCAAACTTTTTGCTCAAATTTTGTAATAACAAAATGTGGCAAATCGCCATACTTCAAAATTTGAGTTACAATTTCGAGCTCAAAAATTTTGAAGTTATATTTCTTGTCCCTCATTAGCTGAAGCAATACGCTATAAAAGTTTGTTTGAACAGTGTACACAAGTTCAAATTCACCAAAAAATGCAAAACTAGTTTTAAATTTTGATCAAAACTTGAGCAAACCGTTTGACGTTCGAGCCCCGCTTAAAAATTGCTAAAGTGCGAGTGAAAGCTTAATACACAGCTAAAATTTGACGTACAGCAACTGAAGATGGTATTCTCTTCTAGTTAGCTGGTTTCGCTCATTCAGCAAAGTCAAGAATTCGTTGGTCAGCAGTTCTTCATCTTCAATATTATGATGCTCTAAAAGAAAATTCAAAATTAATATTGCATCACCAGCATAACGAACAATGTGAAATCAAAATTGGGATCGCTTGAAGTTTCATTTTATTGCAATCCATTGCCGAAATTTCATTTAATTTGAATCTGCCTAAATTTCGTTTAATCGATTGTTTTCCCCTTATATTTCTGTTTGTAACACACAGATTTGATATAATTTTATACAATAAAAAATAATATTAATTACATCACTATAACACAACCGACAATACGAAATTAAAATTGGGATATATTTAAACTGCATTTTATTGCAATCAATTACTGAAATTTCACTTTATCTAAATCTGTTCAAATTTCGTTTAATCAATTATTATTTTGCACTTATATTTCTGGCTGGTAATACACTGATTTAAAACAATTTTAATCAATATAAATAGACTAAGATTTAAACTTCGTTTTATCGCGACCAATAATAATTTTGTTCAGTCAAAACCAATCTATTATTTCGCATTTTTCTAATTGTAATATTATTATACAATAACATATTACACTGACAACAAGCACCATAAATATAGAGCATGGTTTGATGTTAACACTGCGATGACCGAGAAGTTATCTATTAGACTCCAGCTATACATTTCCCATGAGCGACATCTGGTCATACAATATAACCACCATTCAATGAATAATAATTTCAGTGATTTTTTCTTACTGAATTGCCAAAACAGAAACAAAATCGTATTTCAATTGACCGCTATCATTTGGACTCTCGATCTATACCAACAAAATTTTTCATCCACGCAGCTGCACAAAACCGGTTAATCTTAAAATCTAGCATCTCTGAAGCATTGATACCCATATATGGGGCAATGTGCTTAAAATGTTATACATAATTACAGACTTCTCCACCGGATCAAAATTTTACCTGAGGGATTTGAGTTGTGGGCCTCCAACTCCAAGCTGGAAGAACCGGAAACACCTAGCGAAATTTTGCACAAGGCTACATGTGGCGACGATCGCCGTACCCCCAGGTTACGTATGTTTCTCAAGCATTTACAAAATTTTACCGTACTTTTTATTGCACATGTATTGTTTTGTATTATTTATCAACTGAAAATGCGTATTTGTGCATCCCGCGCTTCATTTAGCTAGTATTTTTATAGTATAAAAATAAGCAATAGCACTGAATTTTGGTGTGTTTTTGTTAAGACGATCATTTTTGACGCCAACTTAAAATACCTGGAGCATCGAACTGGACGAAGCGAAAATTTACCTTGCGGCTATAACCTGGCTGAACGGCTGAGATCACGTGAGACCTCGAAAATGCTGGGGTCCATGCACCTCTGTGGAGATGCCAGAATTATAGATTCTGCTGCACGTGACTATCGCAAAACCACATCCTTACGTCTATACTATAAATTATTACAATGTCATTCAGGCGACAAAAAATGCACCATCATAAACTAACGCAGGTGTAGCCTGCAAATTAATTATTATGTTAGAAAGCGACTGATGAAATAATGACTTCAAAAGTAACAGGTGTTTGAACTGGGTATGAAAGAGCTTGACTGCATACTTGCCGCTTATAATTTATAAAACATGTATGAAACTGAAGTAACTTTGTTCCACATGATTATTGTAATCTGATTATGACAAACGTTACTAAATCATTGTGTAAAAAATATTGACCGTACCTTGTTGCAATACAAGACGAAGCCTTTTTTCAACGTTCTGCGCTTTTTGGTCCAAGTCATTTTGCTTCCGTGAAATAGTTTCAAGCTCGGACAGTATGGCATATGTCGACTCGATTCCTTGCTAAAACAATTTACAAGTGCTATTTTAGATTTGAGTATCAACATTAATGATTCGAGCAACAATTTTAATGTTTACGTGCAGTAACAAATATGTACATGGTACTAAATCAACAAATTTTGTTTCATGTAATTCCCTATAATGCTCGGATTTATATCGTATGGAATGGTTCTGGTAACATGTGGAACTCTGCACCCGTTGACTGGAATACGGTACACGCGTGAAAGTATATTTTCCCTTAAAACAGTCGACCTTGTCACTGAAAACGGTCCATAATTTTTTTACAAGAGCTGCAGAGTTTCGAAAGATTTTAAGTTGGTGGACAATTAAAACTTATTTACCACTGATCAGATCCTCTTATGTAAACTTGAGACTTAAAGGTTTTAATTCGGGTTATGGCAATTCCGTAACATTTCATAGCGTTGAACAGGATTGCGTCTGTTCGCGAACAAATTTAATGTAACTATGACGTCATAAACGGGACTGTGATATTATTTTTTATCAATTACTATTCGCCAACACGCCACTTATTAATATTAATCCGACAAAATTCTGTTCGCGAACAAAAAGTAGCATTTTCTGACCAACGAGAAAATGTTAACTGATGAAAATTTTTACAAAAAACAAAATAGGATGGTCAGCGGGGTCGTTTTAAGTTTAGTTGAGCAATAATTTTCGTATTATGCAAAACAGATAGCATATTAATGCTAATCACTTAAATTTTCCATCGACTAAATGCAAATTCAGTTTAATGTTGGTTTCTATAGTGAAGTAGATATGTAAAAAATGTATCAAATTTAGATGTTTGCTGGACATCTTGCTACCATAATTATAGCGACCTAATGTTGCAATTTAATGACTCATTCCGTAAGGGTGCGTTTCTAACTTGTTTTAAATCGATTAGTGAGGAATAAAATAAAAAGCACATGTAATAGAAAGAAATTTTTCAGTAATAATAACAAGTTACACTGGACTGACATTAAAGAAGTCTAACAGATGTTTCCGGTGAAGTAGAAGCCCGCGAATTAAGGAACTAGACAATTTTATTTGCGACCTTCACTTGGGCCCTCCCACCCGTTCGTCAGACCGCAAATGAATCCGAATCAGTGAGCCATATTTGCGGAACAACGCCGGGTTTGCGACACTATAAGCACTGAATCAAAAATGACAACTTTGAAACTGGAAAGATATTTTTCCATATTACCAATTCATCTTAGACTGATTTTCAAATTTAGCAGTAGGTTTAATTTATTTTAGACGCGAATGACCAAACAAAAAGGAATGATCCCAACAAAAACAAAATATTAATAAATGACCATGGTTTTAAAAATTGTAGCAACCAAAGATCGTTTTCCAATACCCGCTTCCTGAGGAAATTTTTTAACATAGTTTGATTTAGATATGTTTAATAGGTAATGGACTTTTAATTTCCTGGTGCCAACCAATGATCCAAAGAACCTGCATTTACCTAATCACATTTATTTTGAGTAAAACATAAAACAAAATGTTACTATTATGCAAGTCTGACACAAAAATGAGTCCAAAACATCTAAATATGGTACAAAAGTAGAAATTTGCAGGAATTTTTGGGATAATGGGAATCCGAGCTGGATACCAGAGATTTTACTGTGTATTTAATTTCATAAAATGTCACCAACATCTTTACTTTCTAACGTGTATAAAACGATATACTGTTTAGGTGTTAGGATTTATGGATTATAATGAACGAAATATACCTTAAACTTAACCTTAACAAACGACAATAATTGACGCAATTACAAACTTGCCATCGTAATAACAACAGCTGAGCTTCACACCAACAACAGTTGTTACTTGAGTTTATGGCGTATCGGTAATAACAATAGCTTACCTCAACCTGACTGCTCATATTTTTGTCGGGCGACGACTCCTTCTTCGCTGGAATATGTTAAATCAAAGACATGTGTACCTCTACCAGCATCATACAGTTTACTGAATTTTGAGTGTAGTGAAAAATTCTTACTAACCGTGACAGTGATAAAATTTGATAATGTGCATTACTGTGTTTTTAGGGTTATGGGCATAACTCAACTTTGAATGTGCGATTAATTGGAGCGATAGCTCATTATTTTGAAAGCTTGAAGTTGCAATCTGTGCCTTTAATTTGGCGCAAAGGCCAATAGCAAAATTTTGCCAAAAAAATGCGGTCGTAAGAGCCTCCTGTCCGGACCTCAAGGGGCAAAAAATCGCGTTACTCGACAACCTTTGGTTTTGTAGAACAAATAACTCCCCATAAGATTGTGTGCAATGCAGTTCTTTTAAGATGTATGATTTCGGTGAAAACGGATTTTCCAAGGAACATAAAATACGAAATGATAAAATATTGCAACCGCTCAAGCTATATGCGTGTTTTGGTCTCATTTCCTAAAGCCTTCTTCCTCTACGTAACTACAAATGTGTACTGCTATTATCATTATTTGCGACGTAGGATTGGGTTCAAAATGGTTTTCAATGATAGAGCACTGTAATTCGCGGTAACAATCGCAACGCTGTTGCAGTCTTCCGTTTCGCAGAACAATTCATCTTCACCTCAAATTCATATACAAAGCCTCCCTAAGGTCTCATGTACAATTTTGGTTAAACGAGCGACTAGTCTATCTGATCCGCAACTTTGGCCTAAAAAGGGTATTCAATGTTGTTTTATAATGCATAATTAATATAAATTAATAACATTAAGCACAAATTCATTATAAATTTTTTTCACAAGTCTATTTTATTACAGAAAAAGCTGAATACAATCTTTACATCAAAAATGGGGTATGTATGCCGGCAGACCTACGTACCTGAATTGACTTGCACGTGCCAGACAAAATGACCAATAATTAACCGCTTAAAGGCCACACGATACAATCAAACAGAACACATTAATAGTTTATTCTAAAATAATTATTGAAACCGAGCGAGAGAATAGAGCCTAATTTTCACTAATGGCACTAAGAGCAAAAGTCACGAAATTTTTTTCTGTCGCTGAACTCTTCTTCGGGTATATGTATTTCGAAACATTTTTTGAACAGTAGGAAAAGTTATGATTATCTGCTCAGTTTCACAACGCTGAGAACCCCGACACCATTTTCCGAGTCAAAAATACAAAAAGTGATTTTAAGCGGTTCTTTACCGAATATGTGGCAGTACTGTTACCTCTGTTTCTCTAACCATAATCGTTATACATAAGCGTCACATAGAAGAACGGAGAATACTACATTAGAGTTCGACAGACATATACAATCGATATCACTGTTGTTGGACATTTTGAAAAGTAAGGGCCGCTGTAAGCCTAAATCTGGTTCGTCAAACATACCAAAAGTATAGATTTTCCAAATATTTCGTGTTTTACGTTAAGATAGTCTATTAAGTTATGAAGCGCGCTGAATACTACGGTTTTGTCATACACCGCTCAGCATGGATATTTTTCTCTTGCTAATCAAACGCTTAACTGAAGGTTGGTTTGCTTTTAGTTCATATATAGCTTTTACTTTTTATTCCACAGTTTGTTGCATTTCAAGAATCACCTTAGTAATTTTTTGGAACATAGTAATTCAAAATTTACCTAATACGTTTAATCATCGGCCACTTACAATCTACACTCACTACGCCCACGCTCGCTATGATTCACTCTGGCTTGTGGGAAACAGTCGCGGGCAAAAATGTATGCACAAAAATCGAACGCAGCAACGTTCGTTTAGAAACGAATGTTACAAGGCTTGTTTGCATTTACGTTCGTTCATAAACGAACGCAAAATCATTCGCGTAGAAAAGCGTAAAATTCGTTTATGTTCGTTTCGAAATGAACGCTATAATGTTCGTTTGGGTTTATGTTTGTTCGCGTAACGCGTTCGTTTTTTATGCACTCATTTTTGTCCGTGACTGTAGTAGTTTATTTTGTACTGGTCAAAAATGTTATTCAACATTAAAACTAAAACACTGAATGCTTTAACTACTTTATGATTCGATAAAAATTGTGTAATGATTCTCACAGCCAATCGCGACGAAGCGTGACTAGTCCAAACCTCGGAAATTATAGCCGGGGGGCCCGGCAACCGGAGGTACCCCCAGGCTCAAAGCCCCCTGCTGAGATAAATAAACGTATAAACGCGACAATATCTGACAAAAAAAATTGCCTCCCCCCGGCAACCCCCCCACTTTAAACTAGCCAGAGTAAGTACAATACTCGCCACACTGACTGTCGCTACACGATCGAGCTAGCTGCGATCAACCAAAAACAAACTATTAAACAAGTTAGAAAATTATTCCCTTAACGGAATAGGAAAAAGGAACCCTGGGTAACTTGAAAAATATATTTAGCTTTACCTATAAATATAAGCTTTAAAATATATTTATTCAATTCTTATATGCTTGTTATAAACTGAAAAATCCAATTTCAGTCATAACAATACTCTTCATTATTTCGCTCAGTAAAATACAGAAAAAACAAGCAAGGCGCTGAACTACTTTCCGACTTGCTGTGCAATGTTTTCCGTCACTATATATAGGTATGAAAATGCTATTTTTAATAGCTAAAATATTAAAAACAATATGACAGAATTAAACCCCTGTATGCCTCACCTGAATTTTCATTCAGTCGGCACTTTTCAAGGAATTGTGGCACCCAGTAGTGAGTGCTATTTTGGCTAAATACAATTGCAAAATCAAAAGTATCTGCGAATTGTAAATAAAATTTTATTTATAAATGCTGGTAATTAAAAAGTGTTTCGCCAACCCCAAATCCAACAGTTGAAAGCTACAGCCAAATACCGAAACAATATGCCTTATAGACCATTACGTTTTGCGTGTTTAATGAGTCAAATGCAGTTTTGTTTGCACGATGGATATGAAATATATTTAATTTATTATTACTGCGATTAGATTCCCACAGGACACTTCAGCCGATGTTACCAAAATGAAGTTATCCAAAATAGGTTTTGTCAATGATCCTACTTCCTATAACTCACAGTGCGGTAAACGTGACATGTGTACCCTAGGGCAAAAATTTAAAGTTTAATTGTGAGCCCAGGCTTAGTCTTACGCTTAGACTGACTGTGCGCAACACTTGTAAGCAAAATTTTTGATTTATATGTGACTCCTTGAGTAACGGTGTTTATCCATGCGTATGGAAGTATAGTTCTACATATAATTATGACCAGAATCATGAACCTCCACTTAGTCCAAAATACTATTTCCAGCACGTCTCCTTAACTAGTTATTTCTCTTACTGAAATAGAAACCCAAAAAATGTTTTCAGCATCTTAAAAGTAATCTATATTATATTATGTTCTTAAGACGAAATTAATATCAATCTCAGAGGTTTACAACAGTATATTCCAGGAATGAGGCTCCCTTGAAAATAGTTTTTTTATGCTTGTTGCTTTAATGATCTTTACCTTAATTTCATACTCCAGCGCAAACAATATGTTTTGTTACTTACATTAGAAGTAACAGAGTAACAGAAATAGATGTCATTGGGTCCAACCCACGTGGACGACCGCAAAAGACCTGGCAAGAGACATTACGTCAAGATATGGCTTCATGCGGTTTGCAACGAACAGATGCCAACAACAGAACACTATGGAGGAACGCCATTCGAAAATCTCAGTCCAACCCAGCGGTGCCTGGACAACGGACTCAAAACCGGAGATGATGATGATGATGATGATGATTAGGGGTTAGCGAAACAATATTTAATTGTATTATCGGCATTGTTTAATAAAATTTCATTTCCAATTCGCAGATGCTTTTGATTTTACAATAATTTGTATTTAGCCGAAATAGCACTCAGTACGGGGTGCAACAAACACTTAAAAATTGGCAACTGAAAGAAAATTCGGGTGAGGCGTGCAAGAGTTTAATTGGTCATCTTGTTTTAAACATTTCAGTGGCTAAAAACAGTTTTTTAATATTTATATAGTGAGCGAAAACATTCAACAGAAGTCCGAAAGGGATCAACGCCTTCTTGGTTTCGATATTTTAGTGAGTGAAGTAAGAAAGGAAAGCTTGGAAAAAGCTGGGTCCAAACACCTAATTTCAACAAAAAATTGTGTTTTGAGGTTTTTCAGCTATCTTGGGTGGTCCCGAGAAGGTACGAGCCCCAAGAGGTCCGCTGGACACCAGAGAGGGATATAAAAAGTAGCTCAAAGGCTCAACTAGCAAGTTTGGACCAAAAACTGGTTCTAAACACTTAAATCCGGCCAAAATCATAAACAAATACCTAAGAAGGTTGGATTTAGAATTTTACAGAATTGCACAAGACTATCTATCTATCTATATCTATATGTATATCTATATATATATACATATATATATATATATATATATATATATATATATATAAATATATATATATATATCTAGTTCTTCAATTTTCCAAATATCTATCTCATTGAAATGTTTTAACATACTCTTCGGACAAATACGAAAAACTTCTCGAGTCGGATTTTTTATTTTATTCTGGTTCGCGAGATATATTCAATCGAAGTCCGGAAATCGTCAAAAATGATCAAAATGGGTCGAAAGTGCCAAAAAACACGCAGAGTTATGTTTAACGCGAATATAATTCGCCACTTTTAATGTCAGAATGAAATTTATATTTTAACTTGATCCACTGTACCCATATTGCTAAAATATTTTACTTTGTTAGCAAGATTTTAGTTAAAGCAACAAAAAATAAGTTCAAAGTACAAAAAACTTGTGCACCTCCAAAAAATTCCAAGCCCCAACTTTATTCTCGAAAATGGGCCAAAATTTAACCGGTTTTTGATCATAACTCCAGATAGAGGCAAGATGTCTTAAATCTGTCAGTTTCTGCATCATTTCTGTCTAAAGACACATCGATTGGTACCAAATTTAGCATCACCAGGCAATATCGTTGACTAGTTAGTACTTGATAAAAAAGAGAAAAAGCCAAATCTACCAATTTCTGAAATCAACAGCTTTTCGGTATCTTAGGAACAGGCGACCGTATTCGCGTATTAGGCACCGTTCGACTCCTTTCCACGAGACCTGCCGATTGATCCATGCAAACATACAGTACTCGCTAAAAATGAGTATGTTCGTTCGATGTTCGCTCGAAGTTTGTTCGATGTTCGTTCGATAAATTAAAATTTTGTTCGATACCCGTTCGAAATATTGGCGCCATTTTTAAATGTATTCGTGAGCTGTTCGAAGTTTGTGGAAAATAAATAAATTTTGTTCTATTTCTGTTCGATGTTCGTTCGTTCGAAAGATAACACTCATTTCTGGCGAGTACTGCACTTAGTGGGTAACTAGGTGCAAACAACTTATTTCTAAACCTTCTTGACAGCTACAACACTATAAATAGCGGCTTCTCGGATGCCTCGACGAACGAGGGGCTCGTGGCTTCTCTCCGAAGAGAAGTCACAATTTCTAAATAAAATTTTAGTTTTTCACGATCAAGTTTCGAGCAAGCAGATGTAAATTGTGGCGAGTACTGCGCATATGTGCCAAAATTACAACTAGAACTAGTATAAAAAGGTATGAAAAAGTTGACACGCAACAATGAAACCGTTACACCTGAATTCACTCCATAAATAACTTAAAAACGCAGAAATGTTATTATGAACCAATGTGTACGTAGACGTTAGTATAGTTAGCACGTTCCGTACGAAATAAACGTTTCAAATGGTAATATTAGTCAATCGCCAAGTTATAAAATTAATTAGCGTGGCTACCACTACCTTGGCATAACAATAATTAGCGTAATTGCATTTTCAGAAGCGTCAAGGACATGAAGATGAGTTCAAAAATTCGATTAGCTATTGTTATTGATTTTGTGAAACATAATTCTGTCTGCATTTGTTAGTATACTATCTGGTTTAATATCTTGAATTTTATTACCAACATATATGTAAGGTTATGAAAGCCTTGCAACACAGCGATCAAGTTCCTGAGTATTTGCGAAAGACTAAGCGCTATCAATACAGGTGGCGACGATAAAACATAATGTCCACAAGAGTATTGAAGACTTTGGTAATAACGATGCTTAAAACAATTTGCAATATCCTGTTCGGGGCATCTGTATAGGCTATTATTTGACAAAACATACGGTACCCAAATGATGCAATCTTAAAATAATTGTGTTTTGAGTTAAGCCCGCAAGCGCTGAAAAGTTCTGTCCAGAGAAAAACATCAAAACAAGTTAGCAAGGAGTTTTTATTAATAAAAGTAGTTACTTCCAGACTGACCTGTCGTGACAGAATATGAATGCGGAAGGCTTTCATTAACTTTCGATGTTGTTAGCGTCTCAGCGCAAAGTTCCTTCGGCTAAAATCAGTAAAAGCTAATCTGTTTAAAAAGAAACTAACTACATAATCTGCCAAAATGTTAAATTTTGATCGAACAATGCTCAATATTCGTTTAAGGGCAGTTCTAGTGTGAATGTCACTCGAAAAATGTTCAAGTAATTTATTGTTCGCGACAATTTAGGAACATTTTGTCCTATTACATATTCATAGACGAGTGAGGAGGGTTATCCGTAATGGTCGGTCCCCCAAGCCACATTAACCCTTATGTAAATGATTGGCATACGAAACTGCAATATGAGGGCATGAAAAAACTTCAAAAATTCTGTATTTTCGGCCGACTAGCCTGAAACTTGCCAGTTTTGAAGGTACAGTGGTAATTTTCATCTTACTCGGCCTAGCTGGATGAAGCAGTTCAGAAAATATAAATTTGGATCATATTTATCTTGTTTTTACCACCCTTGCTACAAGAAAATTTAGAAAAAAATTTTGCCGATGAATGTAGAACTTTATATATTATTCGAACTGCATTGACGAGATGACTCGATTGCTGCGAAAATCAGTTGAATCAATTCATGGTTTAACTGTTGAATCCGCCCTGCCATTGGACAATTGGCTTAGGTTTATGCATTAACCAATTAAGAGTAATTCTTAAATTATGAACGGATTCTTTACGAAGCTTATGTGGCATATTGTACAGTACTGGATGGTCAGATGTCGTTTAGTATCGATATATTTACAAGATGGGTTAATATCCATCCTAGTTACGATGCAACTAAAGAAGACGCATTGGCTTGTAGAGAAGACCTACGACGATTAGGTTTTAAGGAGAATCACATGTCGATTTGGGAACCGGGGCAACGACTTCTGTATCAGAATTTTGATATTGATTTATTTTCTGTTTTTTTCAAAAAGCTAACTGAGTCGAACAGTGCCTCAATCATTCTTAAGGATTGTTACTTTCACAAATACGGTCACATTCAATACGAATTCTACAATAGGCAATTGCGGTTACTGAATGTTGAAACAAACTTTAACGCGCGCAATATTTAGAGCTAAGATAGTATATTAAAATTTACCAATGAATAACTTCTGATTGTTTGCGTCCAGTGATTTGATAATTTTGACGTAATAGCAGTCAGTTCGGCTGCTTTCATCGACCCAAATCGTTTAACGCGATCAAAACTCGTGCCAGCTGCCTAAAAGCAGATATCGAGAAGAAACGTATAGTTTAATGCGTGAAATTTATGTTCAATTATTATTAATTTATTATTTATATTCAATGTTCCTTATAACTAAATTAACTGTAATTAAGTCACAAAGAGCTTTGCAAAACATACAATCAATAGTTTATGACGACGTCTTGAGAAAAGTTGACACTTTTCGAAATTATCATCTAAGCGCGCCGGACACGTCGCATTACATTTTGATCTACCCTTACCCTGGTTTAGGGGCCACTCCTTCACGTTTGAGGGGCATGATACCATGAACAAAAACTTGCTCCGACTCCCACCCCAATACATATCTTATATACAAACAACAATTTTTATGCAAACTTACAAAGCAAGATGGATGGAGAGTCCAGGTTTTTTGGCAAAAAACATGTTCTTTTGAATACAATTTCCTACAAATGAACACCAAATTTTAAAAATGACCATATAAATGAACAGGAACGTTTAACCCCACCAAAACCATCGTCCGAAACCGAGTTTTGTTTGTAATAGTTTTGGCTGTATGACTCACAATGCTCATACGCTATTATTCATATGTATATATAAAGCAGATCTAATCTAGCTAGATATAACCTAATATACCCCGCAGACTTCTGAATGTGTATAATAGCTGCAACAACCATCGACACGGCTTTGTTTTGTTAACAAACTTCTGCAGGTTAACATAACAATTCCAGCAGAATTTATGTGTCCTAATTACGTTTCACACTGCACATTGCTGAGTTAATAATTTCTTTTGCTTGGTTATATTGGAACTTGATCATAATGTATATGTTACATCATGTTTGGACCACAAATGAAGCAAAAATGTGGAAAATTTCGTACAAAATTTTTAAAACCGGAATTCCAGTTCCGGTATGGTTTTTGCCCTTTGCCGGAACCGCAACCGGAACACGATTTTCGCCGGAACTGGTATTCCGGTTACTCCCTGAGATGTATGCAGGTAAATCGGGCGTGTCTATAATAGGTTTTCGGTGTTACTCAACGCCACGGAGTAACCGCAATTCCGTTTCCGGTTACTAGTTCCAGTTCCCGCTAATTTTTGCCGGAAACGAAGTTCCGGTTTCACCACTTTTAGATATCTGCATAGCAGGTATTTCTACAATAATTTTTACACTTCTTAGTAAAAATTGACTAACAAAGTAAATCGTTAATGCAGAAATGTTCTTGATGCTATTTGTGTAACATAAAAAAACAAAATATATGTTCTGTCTTTGCGTTCACTCTGGTGCGTCTGTTAGCTCTTTAAATCGCCAACAGCCTTTTCTCAATCCCTACTAAACAGTTAGTCATAAGGCACAGAGATATAACAGAAAGAAAACAGTCATAAGCCACAAAAGACACAGAGAAATAATGCTAGTATATGTATAATTTTTGAAATAGCTACTTCTTAGTCCTGAATTTGTTAGCTAGCCCAATGCCCAACGGTTCCTGTTTAACATACTGCAACAAACAACTGTTGCCAAATGTGTATATCAGTTAATTTTCACATGCTCGAGAAGGGACAACACGAAGCAATATCGGATTTACACCAGACACTTCCGTTATGTATGTATCAGGGAGTAACCGGAATTCCGGTTCCGGCGAAAATCGTGTTCCGGTTGCGGTTCCAGCAAAGGGCAAAAACCATACCGGAACCGGAATTCCGGTTTAAAAATTTTGTTTGAAATTTTCCACGTTTTTTGCTTCATCCTGTAATTCAAACATATGTAATATATTATACAATGATCAAGCTCCAATACAACCAAGCAAAAGAAAAGAATAACTAACCTATTTGCCCTGTGAAACGTAAGTAGGGCACATAATTTGAGCAGGAATTTTTCATAACAACCTGCAGGAGTTTGTTAAATCAAAGCCAGGTCGATGCTTGTAGCAGCTGTTTTACACATCCAGAAGTCTGTGGGATACGTTTGAATTAAACCGGTCCAACTCGGTAACAGAGTATGGCTTACGCAGAAGTACTTAGGGTATGCTTGGCTAACATAAATTGCTTCAAGAGCCCGCCAATGCGCTTGTAAACTTGGTAAATCAGTCAAAATTGAAGTAAACTAACGTTATCTGCAACGCAGCTAGAAACTGCTTTCTTGGCAAAGATATGTATTTATTGAAACTGTGCGAGCAGCATCACAGTGTGTCTCATTTATAGCATTCTGATTAGAAAGTTATCATCATTATCATCTAACTTAAGGGCACTGTTTGTCCAACGCTAGCCTAAACAGTGTACCTGATCAGAAAATTACGTTCTATCTATTATTTTCTATTAGAATCATATAAACCAATAATTTCAAGTTTCCTACAAAAGAACATGTAACAAACGTATGTGCAGTAAAGGAAGGTGACTGGAGATAGCGCGAAAGTGTGTATTCTACGCTCCAAGCTTTGTAAGCATATTCGATTTGACGCAGTATACGCAATGGTGTATAGTGGAAGGCATTTTTTGCTCTGGGTGTACAAAAATAGACATATTTGATCGATAAACATTATTAGCTTCCTCAGTCTCTTTAAAGTTTCAGAAGGGCAATAATACCATCGCAAAACATAAAGTTTAATGTAAAAGTTATTTTTAATGCATTTTAAATCCACTATACCTTCATTTCTTCCTTCATCTGTTTTACTATATATAAATTTCGATGATCAAGTTCCGGTTCCGGCTTAAATGGACGGTTCCGGTTGCTGGTTCCGGTTCCGGTTATGCCCTGAAAAGCAGTAAACCACACACTTACGTGATGTAACTATAATATAGCTTATGTAATACACCCACATATACCCATGTAATATATGCTAGTTTGGTTACTTATAGGGGCATATCTAAGCGGTCCTAGCTATGTAGTTGTAAAATAGACCAGTCATGCTTAAAAATAAACACTCACGGTTATAAATGACCAAATTTTTGAACAGTACAATTAAAAAACCCTGCTGGGATCGCCTTAAGTTTAGTTACGCATAAATTGTTGTTAGACTCAGTAAAGAAAACAGACGTGTCCCGTGCCCAAACAAGTACATAGAACTAAAACTGAGTTTACTGATAATAATATTTAGTTTGGTATTTATAAAACTGCAAGTCTTCGCAGACCAAAATTAAAGTACTATAATATAACTTACCTCTCCATCTTCAAACATGGTAGGCATCTCTCTGGAAGGACCTAAATAAATAAATTTGACATGAAAAAGACAGAAGACGTCTGAAAAGTAATTTGATCTAAAGTTCAAACAATACACCGACTTATCTAATAGCCTTTTAAATAATGACATGAATAAAGTCGAAGAACAACTTGATGGAGTTTTTGGCTAGCAAAATATCCCTTGAGAAAGTTGGACTCGGCTAAAACAAGCTTTAAAGCGGTGGTTAAATGTTTTGTTGTCTGAAGTTTCCTCCCTTGTGCAGTAACCTGACCCAAGTTAATAATACATTAGATGGAAGCTATGCAGACTTTAGGCTACACTTTCACCTTATTTCAACATAAGATATAAAATACTGCTCCATTTAAAAAATTGGCACTTGCTAGATCCTGAATAAGAAACAAATAAAAAACCAAAAACATGCAAAACAATCTGACTAAAAATTATACCAATAGTCTGGCCTGTCTACAGCCCTCCGCAAAGTGAGGGGAGGGAACTTCGGGGGCCCCATGTTCATTCTAGGGGGAAAATTAAAAGTGGCGGGTATAAATTTCGCTTAAAAATACTAAATATTTCCATATTTTCATGCATATTTACTAAAGTGAATGTATTTTCAAGCTATAGAACAATATTTTGGCATTATAAATAGTTGTAATTGCTGTTTAAAAAACAATGTGCAAACAAAAAACATAAATTTTCAGACAAAAAATTTTTTGGAATTATTTGATCATGGGGGTTTCGGCCGAGTGGGGGGGACGGACATGGGGAATTTGGAAATGGGGGTCTCCCCCACCCCCCTATGGACAGACCAGATAGTGTACTACCACGAAAAACTAAAAAAGCGGTTCTAGTTCAATATATTGAATAATTTTCATAGATGCAAAATAAGAAAATCGAATGACTTCTGTAAAAGAAACCAAAGTATTTAAGTGATACACAACAATAATAACAGATACATAACATCGTGATGCATAGCAGTGAATTATAATAACTGTATGTGTGACACAAACACGCATAATGGCTACAATATAAACTGGTATAACCTTAGATGGTGTTGAACTGGCTTCGAATGAACAAAATTTCTAAAGTTTAATCGCAGGCTATTCAATCTTACAAAACAAAATAAAAAATCTGTAATAGCTCAATCTTTCAAAATTGGCGCAAATTGCGGTATCGTGACGCGGTTCTGATTAAACAAACTGTTCTGGACAGCAGGTGATCCGACATCCGCGATCCGATTACAAGCTTCAGCAGCCACATAGCGAAATTGGCTAAATTTGGTGAGAACACAGATCTAAATCATCTCGGTAACTATGCATCAAGGTAATATCGATTCAATAACTGTCCATACGAAGATAAACAACTGACAAGTCGCAGCGTTTTATTTCGCTGAAATAGGAGAAGCTGTAATACATGCAGCCATATCCCTTGCGGAATGACTGCGCTGGAGTTCCGAAACACCTCCGACATCTGTCTGATCTCACACCGGAGTCCCGGCGGGAACCATCCAGGTTAGGGTCAATATGTGCGCGACTCGAAGCTCAATTACATTTTTAGGATTGCGATTTGCTTATAATACTGTTTCAAGGCAGAGTGCTAGCGTAATTTATCGAAAAATGAATAAAACCGTAAATTGTCGAAATTTTAAGGCAAAATGCGATGTTAGCAGTATTGTCATAGCAACAGAATTCGCAGTACCCGGCTACAAACTCAAGTTAAAAGTCGTGACGAACCAAGTCGGGGCAGCTGCTTCGCCCACCCCCGGCATCGGAACCCAGCAGTCACTTTGCAAATCAGTGATTGAAGTTACGACTTACGCACCGCCACAATAATTTCTTCCAACGTCGCGTTCAAACGAGTAAAAATTTACATTCGTTGAGAGATCTACAAATAGCGACTAACTACATGTCTCATTAAGAACCAATGTGCTACAACACACTAGTTAAATTTTACAAAACATTATTATTCTTGTAGTATTTACCACATGGACAAATACCACGGATACTTCAATTTTTCTAAAAACTCTACAGTAACTCCTCCAGCAATCCACAAAATGTCAAAAACGGGTTATTTTACTAAATTAGTTCTCAAAATATTAACCTAGTTTCTGCCTTATATTTTCCACAAGCGCAAAGAATGTTCATATGAAGACTAATATTTACAGCACTCACTACATTTATGGCTGTCGCCTTACGAGCAAGCGAAGAAAAACAACATGGTATCATTTCAAAATAAATCGGTATTTTCCTAAAACCAAGTTGCGAGCACGCCGCTGCTAACTGTGCCAAGTTGTCTATGTAAAAACATTCCTTGCATCGACAATACTAAATTATTCCATTAAAAACCATATAATTCCATCATAATATCTGGGCTGTCCAAACTGGAGGAAAGGTGGGGGCTGACATTTTTCGGTTCCCCATGGTTCAGAACACGTGCCCCCCGGTTCATGCCCCCTGGCAAAATTTTGGGCTTCCCCCAGTTCACCGCCTCATGGAAAATTTTTCTGTTTCCAATCAGTCCAACGTACTTAAAATTTGATCAAAATTTGTTTCAAAATCGCTTTTCTCTACATCAAAAGCGTTTTTGTAGTGTTTCTGACAGGATTTTTAATTGTTTTTCTCTTCGCAAAATGCCCCCTGACAAAATCGGGCGCCCCCGGTACGGAACCAAGGAGGCCCCCCTGGTTCATGCCCCCTGGCAAAATTTTCAACAAATGGAGAGCCCAGAATATGAAAAAACTGATTTCTTCATAGTAAAAATTTCGATAATTTGGAATGTGGTTTTGAAACTTTATAAAAACTTAAAACACCAAAACGCACTGAGTCATAACATCGCATCTATTAAGTTTAGGAAGCTTCAAACGATTTCCACAGAGAAAGACTGCGCATAACCATGTCAAATCCTTAATACACACTAATATGGGTTTCTCAGCTTGTAGAGTTGGCCTCTGGGAACTCCCAGTGTACTCAGGGCGCAGCAACATGAAGAGGCTGGAGTATGTAAAGATGCCCAATTCAAAATAGTGATACAACAAGTTTTGATATTTTGAGGTAAAATTTATGACAGTCAAATGACCCATTGGTTTGTTCGAGAACAACTACTAACGTTAATAAATGTAAGAGAGTAGCAGTATATAAAATTACAAACTTACCATTAGCAACACAAAATTCGCGTGGCAGACTTGGAGAATACCCGGGACGGAAAGCATGAAGCTCGGAAAGATTGGGGGAGGTAGTTCAGCAGCGAAAACCCAGTATGCTTCTACAGAATACCCGTAGGATTCAAAAATTTATATGCTGAAATAGCGTTCCAGGGCGCGCTAAAGCTGGTTATGCTTAATTAACGCTAGATTAAGCATAATTAAATTAATTATGCTTAATAAACGCAGCAAAATATTGCCAGTGCTTTGAATAACTAAATGTTTCATATTTATAACACGTGTTTTCATTAAATTTGTGGGCAAAACTAACGTAATCGAGCAATTCAACATTTTCAGACAGACAAAAATGCGTGACAGTATTCATTCTGCCATGTAACTAACATTTTTCATCTACACGTTATGCTCTGAGCCACACGGTGCTGTGGGTTAACGACATCAAACACTACAGCTACGCATGAACTACGACATCACTACACAATCACGCCAAAAACAGGCAAAAAAGAGAAAATATTATTACTATAATTTTCGGTTTATATATCACTACGAAACGCTATTTCCTGAAATGCCTTGCAATAACAGGGTAGGTGGTTATTATGAAATTTTTCGTAAAAATACAGTATATTTCGACATTTATAATCAAATATACTTTGGCTACGAATGAACACTACTTGGTTGACGCAATGTTTCACAATGTGTCTGTCAAATAATGTACAGTGACTTCAAGCGTCGACTGCAATTTGTACATTTGTACGAGTTTAGACATTATTTGAAATTGTAAAATTCTGTATATACCAACGAGTTAATATGGTTTGGCATTTGTTAAAACAAAGTGAGTTATGTTTGAAAACAAAAACTAAGTTATACTTAGCGAACCGCAAACTATTAGAACATAATACGTAGGCGAAATATAAAACCACCACAAACAGCAAAAACAAACTGTAGTGAATACAAAATAGGTAAATATTGCACAGTGGGCTCTCCAAATTGGTGCGGGAAGCAGTGTGGAGCCCTGGCATTTTCAAGTGCCCCGGTTCGTGCCCCTAGGCAAATTTTTTTGTTGCAACTCGGTAAAATACCCCCCAAGTACGTAAAATGTGTACTATAATTCCGGTCTGAAGCCAAAAATTTCAAATTTTCTCGAAATTTGTTTCAAAATCGCTACTCAATCTCTTCATCAAATGCGTTTTGACAGTCTTGCTGACACAATTTTTGGCAAAATGGGGCAAACCTCGGTTCGGAACCAGTGGGAGCCCAGGTTCATAACCTTTGGCAAAATTTTTAGCAAATGGAGAGCCCAGACACAATACAGAATACAAGTTAAAAATATCTTTGTAATATAACTTCATACATATTGGGACACTGCTGATAGAAAAAGCAATAAAAATACAGTTACGGCAAGAAATAAAAGTAAACAGTGCATGAAACTTTCGCGAACAACTGTGAATTTATAGCGAACGGTTTAATAATGATATTTCTCGATAAAACATTACAATATTAATTAGAAATATCTTTTAATGTTGGACAAAGAGTTAAAATATATTGCACGAGTTCGAATTCCGATATTATCCATTTACCGGGAATGTTTTCTGTCAAATCTTGCCGATGGCATTTCAAAGAACATATGAGCAAAGAATCTCTGCGAATAAAAAGGAAGCAACACGTGAGAGAAAATACAAAGAAATATAGAGAAAATCAAATACAAGTAATCGTTTTCGCAAGTTATGTGGCAAACTTGTTCTTGCAATAACAAAAATCATATTGCTTTACTCGACTCAATAAACGTTACGACAATATAACACTTAAACAGTCGCTAAAAATCACATTCGTGGTTTTAGTAAACGTACTAGATTCCGGTGTTTGGAACCGCGTAGTTGGTGCAGAATGAGCGGCATGACTTCCAGCTTCAGACAGGGGAATTTTTCCGATTTGTTTCGTAATATTGCACATTTCGTCTGGTATTGTTTCAGAGATTATTATAGGACGACCGCCAAGGGCCTAAAAATACAGCTACAATTAGTTTAGCTCACATAAACATACACTCACGGCCGTAAAAATGTGCAAATTCCGTCCATCAGGATTTGGTTTATCAAAATTCATGCTGATTCCAGCTACACAACACGCAGAGGGTAGTAACTGCTTTAACGAAGCTTTGTGACTTTGCTGAACATAGGTGATGTCTCCGGAGATGTGTACCGGTGTATTAAAAATCTCCAATTTTTATTTAGTGTATTGGTGCTGATCTCCCGTTTCGTGGTAATCGCAGGCAGAGTTGTAACGCACATTCGGGACGTAACGCCAATCCCGACAAGGAAACTTTGTTTAGCTGCTGAGCAATCTCGTTCTCAATTTATAAGTGACACCCCGGAACAATCTGGCCTGCTTTGGTCTCTTGTACAAGAAGCTTATGCACAGAAGGGCTCGAATATGCAGCCTCATGATTGTAAAACCTGAGCCTATAACCACTACGCTACAAGACCACTATACCGGTTTACTAGAAAACCATTAAACAATCTTTTCCTAAGTCGTTGATACAGGCTCAGAGTTGCTAAATAAAATATTGGTTGCTTGCAATAACGATAAACTGAGCGTTCAATAATTAGCATTACTATTGTCAAGTAATCTTCACGGATAACTCCTGTATCGCATCTGTATTCAATTATAATATTTATAATAATTTTTTAATAAAGAACCTATAGCATTTATAATATTTTTGTACATTTTTCAGTATCCTGGTCTTGGCTTTTAATGTCAAAGATTTTCTGTGGTAGAGCATATGACACGCTTTAACCGATACGCCTTGATGTTTACAGTAACGCTGTTCCTATATATCAACATTACATAATGCTAAGTCCATGTTCAATTTCTGGACCCCGAGACTTACCTCTGGACTGGTGTCCTACTGATAGTACACTGACCCCCACAACTATATACCGGAACCTTGGGGTCGAAAATTAACCATTTCAGCCGACTCAGCGTGCCAAATTACCTTATATGAAACCAGGCCTCTCCAAAGGACCAAAATTTTATCTGGGCAGCTTTGAGCTGGGCCTCCAGACCCTACCTGGGGGAACTGGAAATACCTAGGAGAATTTCCCCAAGTTTACTCGGGGAAAACCGCACTCCCCAAATGGATCGTTTTTTATAAGTGCATTTTTTCGCATTTACGGCATTTTTATCGTTGTTTTTGGTGTATATTTACTGTTTTAGCACTAAGCAGTAATAATGAGTTGTTATAACCGTTTCTTGTTAGGACGACCATTTTGGTGTGACCTGAAAAACATGGGGTGCTGGGGGTTGACCTGGGGTGAAGCCAAAACTTACCATGGTGGCGTGACCTGGGGGAGCAGCCGAAATCCTGGGACCCCGCTCTGACCAGAGGCCAGGAGACTAACTTCATTTTTTCGATTTTAGGATCTCCGAAGGTCGTAATATAGTAAGGGTTCCCTGACCCCTATATCTCCTTAGCGAAACATCAGAGCCTATAAGACTAACTTCATTTTCCGACCTTAAGAGCCTTGGAGACAGGAAGTGGTGCCTTTCCGAACGTGCCGTGAACCTCAATAACTTCTCACCGGCACCTCGGAGCACAAATCTGACCATTCCAATCAATGGATTGAGCTTGTCAAATTGCAGCCCGCGTAAACCATTTTATACCAAATAACCCTAAGAAATGTACTAATTTTTCAACTTTTTTCCTTATATACAGAAAGTGTGACATCGGAGGAGGAGGAGTAGCAGAACACATTCGCCATTAATATCCAGATTATTAGCAGCCAAATATAATAATATTGCCTGTACAACACTTAGCTTCAAACTTTTTTAATTTATTAAAATACTGCTAGCATTATTGTAAGCATCAGAAGTTGCATAACCTTTAGCTGACATGAACGAGTTATGAAAATGTTTTTGATTGTAGGTGCGGTACTGGTATATCAATAGAACATCAACTATTTTCATCAAAGCAGCGGATAGAAATTCTGCGTACTTATGTTTTTCTCCAAGGGATCACTTTCTTGCATAATTACAGTAATAATCTGACCTTTACACTCGCCGAAAAAATGTGGCGAGTCCCGTTATGATCCTATGTTCATTCTCGGTGGGAAATCTAGAGTGGTGTTGGGGCGAAATTTCAATGTTGACATATTTTTGGCTTGGTTTTGTTATTCTGGACTCTCCAAATTGCGGGCCTGGCATTTTCAAGTGCCCCCTTGCAAAAACCGGGTACCTCCCGGTTCATCCCCCAGGCAAAATTTTGGGCTCCCCCGATTCACCATCTCTTGGCAAATTTTTTTGCTTCCGATCGTTAATAATATTTGTTCAAAATTTGTATTGAAATTTATTTCTAAAGCCAAAAAATTACTAAATTTTGTCAAAATTTGCTCCAAAATCGCGTTTTCTCACCATCAAAAGCGTTTTGGCAGTGTTAATGACAAAATTTCAAACCGTTTTTCTCTTGGCAAAATGCCCCGGGCAAAATCGATTGCCCCCTGCCGGATCCATATGGTCCCAATTCCGTGCCACCGGCAAAATTTCAGCGAATCGAGAGCCCAGTTATGTGTAATTATTTAATGCACTAAAGTCACAGCTGTCTTATTAAATTAGCCGAACGATAATAAAAATTCTTATCCACCCCCTCTCTATATGTGGTCTGAACCAATATCAAACACGTGGGGAATTTATGGAGTGGAGTCGGGGCCCACATGGGAGAATTTCGGAGAGTGGAATAAGGGAATAATACAGTGTGAGCACCCCCCACCCCATAATGGAGATGCCAGTCACAGGAGTGATGTGCTTTTATTGTTTAGGTGGTTATATTTAATGGTGATATACCTATACAAATTATCCATTAATATTAAAATGAGGCTGTAACGTAAAATAAGAATTATAACAACTAGCGCATGCGCACTATAACACTCCAGATAGGGACAAAGTAAGTGCACGAAAACAAACGTAAGGTAACAACATTCGTTTGTAAACCTTTACAGCGTTCGTTCATAAATGAATGCAAATAAACTTTCGACCACAAACAGGTCATCGTTAGCTTGCGAGCAAGCGTTCTAACGTTCGTTTTTCGAAAAATATTTTTGTCCATGATATATAATAGGCAGCGCTTTTCCGCAAAGACCAAGAAGTTTCTTAAATTGGATTGTTTGCATAAAACTGGATTCTGTAAACTGGCGAGAGTGGGGACTTAGCATTCTTCGGTTCCTCTGCCCCAGATTAAAACTCATTTAGAAAGACTACAATTATATTATAAATTTATTAGTATAATAGATTACTAACTTGTTCCCTTGCTTCTTCAATGAGACGACGCGCTCTTTTCCGCAGTAGTTTCTTATGCTCGTCTTCAGTACCCTAATGGCAATAATCATCACATTTTTAACCAGTACTCTAATTATGCCTATCAATCAGTGGATGTTATTTTCCCACCGCGCCGTAATTACATATTTAAGAAAATCTTTGAATGATTTAAATATTAGAGCGCTCCATACTTGCTCTTAAATTACGTTCGTTTTAAAACATAATCAAATTCATGACCGGATGAAATTGGTCAGATGAAAATTCCATGTAACGAGGACACTAATATGCATGAATTACTAAATGAGCGGACGCTATAAATAAATTTTATTAATATTTTTTACAGTAAGAACAATAATTTAGATCGCCACAAAAGTACACAATGTTGTTATTCAACTTTGTTCAGCTTCGAAGCCATTAATAATTTCAACAATTATAACTAGTAACTCTATCGAGATTGCAGAACGTAGTGAAGCATAGGTACGTCTACGCTACGCCTAGGTAGCTACGCCTTTTGCATACACAGCCAATCAGCTCTCAATAGCATACGTCGATATGCTACATGTGGATATCACACAATACCGCACAAGTTAGAGCAAAAATAAAACACCGCCAGTAAGTTTGCCATGCCCCAAAACCTCCAAGCGCAAGATATCAGCCTCCCAGGACGTATATAACAGTAAAATTAGGAATTTTGGGTCGATGAACCATGGCGGCGCCATACCCCCGTACCCATAGAACCATGATGGATCGCAGAGCAAAATCAACACCAGCAATGAGTTTGCCATGCCCGAAAACCCCCAAGTTAAACTTTTCAGCCGCCCAGGGCGTCAGAACAAATTTTCGAATTTTGGGTCGGGGAACGTTTGGGCACCATACTTCAAAACCGATAACTCCAGAACTGGAGCCTTAAACGAAAAACAAAAAAGAGGCATCGGCATTGTTCATTTTACTGTGAAATAAAACCAACCAGAGAAAAAATTCGAAAATTATGATAAAAATAAGCTTGCTTCCGTGAAGGATACTAAAACGGGGTGAAGACCCCTCATTTTGACCTCTGACCCCGAACCTTGGCCATACCCTCATCCCCATAGAACCATGAGTCCAGAGCAAAACCAATACTAGCAATGAGTTTCCCATGCCCGAAAACCCCCAAGTGACACTTTTCAGTCGCCCAGGACGTCAGAACAAATTTTTTGAATTTTAATTCGGGGAACCATTGGGGCACCATACCTCAAACCCCATAACTCCAAAACCGGAGCCTAAATCGAAAAAAACCAAGAGGCATCGGCATTTAGAATTTTACTATGAAATAAAACCAACCAGAGAAATAAATTCGAATGATACGGTAAAATAACCTTGCTTCCGTGAAGGGTACTAAAAACCATCATTTTGACCTCTGACCCCGAACCATGGGAGAAAAAACAGGGGTACCCATGGCCCCATGGGTCGCAGAGCAAAACCGGCACCGGCAATGAGTTTCCCATGCCCGAAAACCTCCAGACAAAACTTATCAGACGCACAAAAGGTCAGAACCCAAATCAAAAAACGCTCCGTCCGGTAAATTGACTATGCCGGTTCAAATGAGCCCAAGGTCATGAAAATCGGTTAAGGCGTTCTCGACTTATGGCCGGTCACACACACAGACGGAATTTAAAAGATTTTACTCCTGCAACACACAATCTCCACTACGTTTCACTACGTTCTGATAAGCATTAGTGTTACTTACTTCGCTGACAGTTGTTTTTTGGGTTCTTTGATCACCCAAACTAGGACTTTCATCATAATTATTATTATTAGAAATAGCAGTTGAAGCAACCTGTCGATCATTGTGTTCTTTAATGAAGCGATCTAACAATTCACGGGCTCTCTTTTTCACATCAGAATTATCCGCTGATGACTGCATCTGTTTAGATAAAATATATTAAATTTTATTTAAGTAATGAATACAATACTAATTAGACTTCAATACTAATTTTAAACGGTTAAAGTCACCACGCCCAAGCTGATGTTGAATAACTAAATTAACAGCATTGGACACAGGTCAACTTTTGAGTTGCGGAATGAACATCAAAAATAAAAATTGAATAAAAATCTGCCTAACTACACTATAAACACTATTATTCAATATTGAAATTTCTACACGTCCAATAGAGATGAATTTCGAAGAAACGCACAGGCGGTAACCCGGCTAGTGATAGCGGACATTTTTTCAAAAATAGAAGGCAATAACCATTTGCACGCAATAATACCAATTCACTCTAGAGCCAATTTTTTGTTATAAATACGAATGAGCGCTATATTCACCGGTTTGCTACGAAAGGCCAGGTAGCCATCAGTGTTAGCGACTCGAAAATATATGCAAGCTGAATCAGTGCCCAATAAATCTAAACAACTGAGCTTATAAGCATGTCAATCTTAGAAAAGAACAACAAAGTCCGGAATCAGAAATGCTGTACATGATTAGCGAGCTATAATGTTTTAGGTGTACTAAACTTTAAGTTTGGAATTTAGAGAAAAAGTCGAACCACATCGCCAAGGGATAGAGGACAGCTAAATTGTTTGATGGCGCTGCTCGAAAATAATAATTGTATTCTAACGTACAATCCTAAAAGCCTCTAGCAAACAATGTTTGCCGTCTAAGGCAAAAACATTTTAAGTTTAGTAGTATTGTTTCTATTTATTATAATTCTAGTTAAATAAACCTTCTTTCGTATAATAGCATTGTGTTCAGTACATAAATGATTTTCAAATACTACAAAAAATTTGTCATTGAAAAAGGCAAATCACATATACTTTACACATAACTACAATGCAGAAAAATTTTAGGTATACTTGCTCATAAATTTAGTTTACGTGAATACATTGAGATACATAGTAGATACATTGTCTAGAGACCTGATATACTGGGCCGAGCTAAGACAACAATACCGAACTATACAACTAAACCGTTCGCAAAAAGAACCACTATAGTATTAAAACCAGCATTTTTCATAATTTCAAATTACCCAGAAATGACCTAACATTTTTGTGCGTTTCGCGAAATTTACTGGTTTTAAAATCATCTGCGAAAACTGAAACGTAGTGAAAAATTATAGCCATGCTGTATAAATCATTGTACAGTACTCGACTGCCGCTCACCGCGCCTCGCTCGAAAGAAATTTATTTTATAAATAAAAATTGTTATTTTTCATAGTTTCGAAATCGCGAGCCAGCCACTCGAAATGCGACAGCCATTTCTTGCGCGTATTGTATATTATATGGTTTCTCCACATAAGGTGGAGGCTCGAAAGTGGTGGAACCACATTCCACATGAGGGTATAAAATTCCGTAATTCTCAAAAATATTTACAAAGCACTAGACATATGCGAGAAACATAAAAATGCTCGGGGTTATAGCACTAGCTGTAGGAAGATTTTTCCTGTGGTGGAAGTATCCTGCTTATCGTTCACAAAATTTGATAACACAGCATAATAAATCATAATAGCAAGTTTCCGACCTTTAGATGTATACATAAATAGCAACTTATAATACGTCTTTTTGCCTGTCGACAGATACAGCTTCGCCATAATTACACTTTCGAATAAGTAGTATTTCTAACTTTGGTTTTATCAAAAAAATTAACATTAGTGGACTGTTAGCTATTTAATTACACCAATAATTTACCTAACGTGACACGCTGCGGCGATTCACGTAATTGATGAAGCGAATAGCGACTAGATGCTAAGTGCAAAAGCTTGCTAGAGTTTACCACTAGGCATTCGAAAAGAGAAACATTGTATAACTAGTAAACGTAATAAATTACAAAAAGTGAGCGGAACAGCAGGCATAATTTATAAAAAAAAGTATCACGTTTTAGGCAAGTGATGTCAAACCCACCATACAAAAAGCTCGCTAACTAAAATTTAGCTAATTAGTAACATCAAATAATTAGCTAATTAATTAACTAATTAGCACCCATGATAAAATTATAGAGCTTTAAAAGCCACATATTCATGAGCAGCGACATCGAAAACCCACGAGCAAAACAAATTAGCAATTTTGAAATTATTTTAAAATTTGTATAAAATTATCTAATTATTTAACTAGCATATACCGTCAAGTTTTATAGCTTCAAAAATTTCATGTTCGTGGTCAGAGACATAGAAAACCCCCGTGTGCAATTTATTTTTCATTTCTGAACACTTCGAAGATTTTTAAAAAATTAGGTATTTAAGAATTAATTATTAGTAATTACCTAATTAACTAAATAGCATGTTTTTAACTTCTTCGAATAGTAATAAACACCAGATTCACAATCACCACGGCGAGATGTAGTATATGCACCAAAACAATAGAGCTTTACGCTAATTATTAATTGAAAAATAAGTAATTTTTTGTTTGAAAATGTTAAAAATAGGTTGACATGCTTAACTAATTAGTTAACTACTAAAAATCAATCTGTCTTGCACTTGTCCGATATTAAGCCTTTCAAAAAAAGTTTTTCGAAATCGGCCCAGTAGTTTGAGGAGTTCAACGGAGGGACGGACAAGCGGTGCCGAATTTTCTCCCTCTGACGAAAACAAAAACGCTTCGCTTCGCTCAAAAACATTCGGAAATACGCGCATGACAGGTCGAAACTGTTAAAATCTGTCAAATTATGTATTCCCATGGACTAATTTGTTTACAGCTATTCCCTGATAAACCGCAATGATTTTTGGTAATGTTGTCTAAACTAGCCAAAACAATTTCTTTAACTCTCGAAAACACTATATAGTGCCCATAAAACTTGATTCCATTAAGTTACTATCGGCAAACTTCGGAA
>JASANE010021359.1:0-17406 GCA_030248225.1 Trileptium ribeirensis
CGTTTCTTGGGCCTGACATGGGAAAAGACATTCGCGTGATTGAAACCCATCAGGTCCGCCCTTGAAGTCACGATAGCCGGGGTCGTATGGGCATTGCGTCTGGGAAGTACGCAGTGCAGCAGCGTCACGTCGATATTACAAATGTGACGTAAGTTCGGACACAAATGTATTGTTGGTACCTAATAGAACTTATTAATTTCCTGCATAAGCTGTAAATGCTAGGAGAGCATTGTGATATTTGACGTGGAATGCGGTAAAATTTAATTCTGAGTGTAGTGACTGAAACTAACCAACAGAAGAATTCTCACTAGCCGTATAGTGGTGAGAATTGATAATGTCCGTTATTGGGTTTGTAGGGAATACGAACAGCTGAATTTTGGCTGGGCGGATGCACTCGCAGAATAACTTTAAATATCTAATTGTGCCCTTTTGTCAAGCGCGACGCCCGATGACAAGATCAGGTCGAAGATTATCTTGTCGGCGAACGATGGGGCCAGAAAGATCACGCATTCGAGCACAACACAACGATTTTGCCATCGGAGACCTATAACGGTTGCTGTATGATGCCGTTACAAGGGATATGGGGTGTTTAAAGTCTGCCTACCTAATTTGATAGAAGACTTTTTGCATTTGTCGCATGTTATTGCCATAAGCGAGCGTCAGAACTTTCTTATATAAGTTTTCAAGCACTCTGGATAGGATGGTATTGCCGTCGGAGAGCTGCTGCTGTATCATATTTTATGAGGGTATGAAGTATTTTCGGGTCTATTGACATTCTCACAAAACACGTTTTTTACGTTTGTAGTATATTATTTGAAATATTTGTAGTGCTATTCGGTGCGACCGTCAAAACATATTTTATATAGTTCTCAATAACGCAAGATACAATGGTATTGCCGCGGGAGATCTGCTCTTGTTGTATCATATTCTTGCATCGGTATATGGGTTTTTAGGGTCAACCGAACTATTCTCAAAGAACACTTTTTTGCTTTTGTGGCATGTTATTGGCGGGTGCGAACGTCAAAATATCCTTATATAGGTTTTCAAGCACGTTCAGTGCAATTTCATTACAGTCGGAGAACTTTTGTTGCTGTATCAAGTCACTACAGCGCTATGGTGGAAAATGTTTTTTTAGACTGCGGTAACTTCGATTTCACGCGCGATATTCTAGTGTTTACGCTGCACGGTTGGGTTAACACTGGTTTTTTAATGCACCACCGAGACCAAAAATTCACGAAAACGCCAATATTTCCTCAATCGCTCGAGCTATATTGGTTATGGTGATATTGGTATCATTTTTGTACAGTTTTTGTTGAGTAATGTATCTTTTATTTACTGGAGTGGCTGAATCCTTGTGATTCAGCTGTTTTTATAAGTTGATGCTGAATATAGTTGTGTACGTCTGTCTAAATTACATATTCGACAGTCGGTATTCACTACCTTGGTCATAAGACAAGACAAGCTACTAGTCTTAGTTAGTTTTGATCTGTATATTATGGCCTACACACATCATTTTGTCCCTAACCTGTCATGTTTTAAATATTTTGATGGTTGATATAACAATATGACTGTCACTCGTCCTCAGTGTATTCTCGTGAGTGTAGACTAGTATTTTCATTAAATGTATATTTATATTAGTATTTCTCATCAGGAAGCCGCAGACCGTTTTCGTCTCGTTCTACGTCTGGTAGTAATACAAATATAAGAACGGGTCAGCACCGGCGTGGCCGCCATCGCGGTTCCGATTCTCCGGGTAATCCACCTGCAAACGCTGTGCGATCCGTGCCGATGTTTGCATCAGCGCCCCCTTCAGATTCCATTTTCGTCGGACCACATCCGCCAGAATCGCTCCCGCTCTATACGATCGATCGATATCTGCCGTGTGCGTCGCGCCACTTTGCATCACAGCAACAACATCAGCGACAACGTCGTAGAAGGCGAAGACAGCAGCACGGTCGCGGACAGCAAACCGATGCGCGGACAGATACTGAAGCAGCTGCTCCAGCAACAACAGCAACCACTGCTAATCGAGGAAGTAGCACTGTTTCGATAGAACAGCGAAGAAATGGAAGGAATCGGTTTGAAAACAGTTTTCGGCGTCATTCTCGACAACAAAGGCCAGCGTTCGTCCCTTTTGCGTTTGGAGGTCCAAGATCGATTGTGATGCTTCCAAGAACAGCAAGTCAGAGCCCACAGCGAAGACGGAGAATTTCAGGTATAATCACTATTTTAGGCAAATTAATACTTGTTAGTATTGATTATATAAGGAAGTTTTTGAAACGGAGCGAGGAGAATGATTTTGTTATCTAGAGTCCATCGTGCATACTTCTTGGGTTATCAATGGCTTTATGATCAAAGAACCCGATTTTTCAGACATATTCTGTCTTCAGTTGTTTGAATGTGTATTCCGTAAAGGGCATCAAGAAATGTCTATATGGGTCATCTCAAGAAACCATGTACTTTTGAAACACCCCTTTTTGAAACCAAAATGAAACGTTTTCGCATATACAGTGTCTAGACCCTTCCGACGTAAAAACCCTGAATTTTTCGAATATCGATGTCTCTATACAAAAAGATCTACCTGAAACCTGCTACAGTGGTTGCAAAGGATTTTCCGGGGGGTCAAATTTTAATCCGAAATAAGTCATTATTGTGTAGTTTGACGCAGTGATACGTGAACCATGGTCTGTTTGTAGGCAAGTCGGACCAAAATGGTCGCCGTCAAGCCATTTGGAGGACTTGCGACCTAAAATTGGTGCCGCTAGGGCCGTTTTGGAGTTAAAATCAATTTAGAACAAGCCTGTCACAGAAGTTTTTTAGCGCGACGAAGACTGCACCTACAGATACCGTCTTATGCACACAAAGCAACCATGAGTGGTGGATGTCCGACAAAAAATTTAGGTCCTTATTAGGCTTTGTAAAAATTGGCACCCCGAAAGGTTAAGTCGGGGGGGGCTGCAACTGAGGTCGGTGGGGAGGGGGCTACAGCTCTGGTCGGGGTGCTACACTTTCCTACAACATACAACGCGTGAGACTTTAGCTACTTCTATAGATTCTAGATTTGGTTTAACACACTGCTGGTGTAAAACAAACAATTGATCTATGATTAGCATACATTTAGGTGATGATACCAATGACAATGCGCCCAATAGATGTGCGGGTACGCAGAAGTGTTATCTAGCTGCCCATTTAACCGCACGGCCCCATATCATGGCGCAATGATGATAAACTTATATAATAATATGGTTCTTGCGACCTTCGGTTTCGTTTACCATACATGCGGTCGAGGGTGGCTAAATTTTCATTAAAAAATTTTAATAGATGGGTCGGTTCTAGTGGGGCGTTACTATGTTTCCATTCGGTCTATTGTAAGACTGTATGCTAGATTTGGGCTTTTTAACTTTAATTTTCGTAAGTTAAAAGTCTACATGTCACGAAAAAAATTTCGGAAGGTTGACGTCAGCTGCAGTGTAGATGCTTACTCCCAAGTTTTTGCGGAAAAATTAGCAAATATCAAGGGATCACAGGGAAATGAAAAACACACATATATATCACGTGCTAGCGATACGGCAAACGTTTATAGTGGAACATGTCTTTTTGGCGTCATTTGGCCAATCTGATTTGTGGGCCTCTGGGTCCTGCTATGTAGGGCCACAGAGGTCCACCATACCTCATTGTGACTGTCGGAACGACTATTACCTACACCTTACAGCGACATTCAATTTCCTTCCAAAAGATTGGTGGTATGGGCCAAAGTGCCGATGTAGCCTCCTCCCAACCACAATGACGTGGTTTATTGAAATGACCCATAAAGGTTTTCTGGTATGCTGTATATGTTGGTCCGCGTATCTAGAGACCTGCACAAATACTTGATGCGTTGTCAGTTGTTTTCAATGGATTGATGGCCCACGAGGTTTTGGGATTTTCAATACATTCAGTTCCTTTTCAATGTATTACATCAAATACAACCTGTTACAGGTATAAAACAAAATGATAGTTTAAATATGAAAGCACGCTTGCGAGTTGTACTACGGAAATTCCTCAGGAACAGTTTCAAAATGAACCAACTTGAGCAGGCATTAGAACTTTAAGAAAATGAATGAAGGCGTCGTTCTATTTTTCTTAGGCGCACCCCGATTTGTCAAGCCCCGGTAAAAAATTTTTGCCTACCTTGGTTAAAACAGCATCCTCAGTTGACAATTGAATATATTTAAAAAACCATATTCTTATGCTAATAATTCGATTAAATCACGAAAATTAGCTTAAATCTTTCTTTCAACGTTTTTTAGAATATTTGATGAGTATTTAATATTAGCGTTTTTCATTAAAACACCTAATTTATAATTTCAATGCCTCCCTACCCTATTTAACCTGGTATTCCCGTTTTCATGCCTCACCCCGACAAAATCTAGTGCACCCTGGTTCCGAACTAGTGGACCGATTCGTACCATTTGTCAATATTGCTCAAATTGTCATCGAGGGGAGAAGCCTAGGTTTCTTATTCAAAATGTAGATTTTCGAAATTATACTTTTAAACGGAAAAAATAAATTTGGCATATTTTTTGAAAAATTTAAATTTGAAAACGCAAAAAAATGTCAAAAAATTTTGGTAATGAAAATTTTTTACATTTTGTCAGAATTATAGATAGATCTGAAAAATTTCGTTTTTAATTTGTAGCGGGACTTGGAAATTAGATTTTTTACTTCTGTTTTCAAAATCGCAGTTTAAAACGTTTTTATCAGTTTTTTCATATTTTAAAAACTTTGAATCGATTTTGAGAAAAATGCACAAATTTTCATGTGTCTGGATTTCGCAGATTCTGTAATTTTGTGTGTTTCTTCGAACCCGTCCGTCATACCAGATCTTGCATCTGGGAGGGAAACAGAGCGAAATGGAACTCTGTGGTGTAATTTGTAAGAATACGATGCTTAAATGTATGAGATACGAAAAATCGGAGTGGTTTTCACATAAACTGATCAACCCTGATAAAGGGTTTGACAAAGCTAAAGTTGGCCTGTATACAGCAACATTGTTGCCTTTACAATGCCCAAAAACATATATACAAATTTTTATAATTTGAATTGTCTAATATTGTATATTGCAACTGTGTTAAATGTATTCTTTGTTGGGCGTTTCAGCCGCCGGTCTCGTCTCTACCTCGCTATCGGGAGCTGGTCGTCGTTCACGCAGTGCTGACCATGGCGGTGAGTCGGATGAGCGCTACGCCGACATGACTACAGCTGAGCGGAGTTTTGCTGAGCAGCTTGAGCCGTTGCTGCGCGGCGTGATCGATTCCATGACATCGAGCATGAGTCGCGGGGAGCGCGGAGGCATCGGAATGATGGGAGCCTTTATGACATCCGCCGACGGCGGCTCAGGCAGTGAACCTGGTGGCACGGCTTCGTTTACGATTCAGCCCATGGTAGGAATGCATGTGAGTGATTTAGCTATTCTTTGATTTGCACAACAGCGCTTGCCTACAGCGGCGATTGACGCGTTTGTAATCGAAACTCAGCTTGTAGTGTAGTTAAAATTGCAATCAGATTAACTTTTCGGTTCGTTCATTTAGGTTTTATAATTAATATATTTTCAGGATTCTTCGAGTTATGCGTTACAGTTTTGCTAGTAATACGTTTATATTCCATACTGTTATTACAGATGAGTAACGTGGATTTTGCCAGTTTTGCAAACGACAGCCTGTTCGGCGACGATGATACGGGCGATGACCAGTTCCAACAGCAAGGACCGTTTCGCGCAGCGTCTGGCGTCTATACTGGGACCGGTGCAACGAGAAGCACTCAAAATCCAAGTGATTTGGCTCGAATGTTTACTCAATTGGTTCAGGCGGTTGCGACGAACTCATCCATTAGTCTCGGGCAGTTTTTACAACAGCATGGTAAATGAAAATTTTTGGTGTCGATTTATTTAGGGTCCGGTTACGTATTACAATAATTCGAAATGGTGTTGAATTTGGAATAACTGTCAAACATTTCCTACTTTAACCGGCTACCAGTTGCAGTACTTGCCATAAAATGTGTGCTGTTCGTTCGATAAACTCAAAATTTTGTTCTAAATGTGTTTAAATTTTGTTCAATTGGCGCGGTGTTTCTAATTTGTTTGAGACGTCTTCCAGAATAATTCTTTTATATCTGTTCGGTGTTTGTTTGATCGCAATGCGGCACTCATTTTTAGCTAGCACTGTACCCACTACCCGCAAGTACATTTTTTAAAAGAATTGTTCTCTATATATCCGTCTTTTATAGATTTTTCACCTGTCATTATCACCAGAACGTAGTGGAGATTCGCAGGGGCGAAGTCTTTTAAATTCCGTCTGTGTGTGTATGATCGGCAATAAATCTGGAACGACTTCATCGATTTTCATGATCTTGGACTCATTCGAACCGGCATAGTCCACTTACCGCGTACATCACCGAGCGTTTTTGATTTCGGGTTTAATTTCGGTCAAAGTGTGGGTTTTTGCCCCATTTTAGTACCTTTTACGGATGCAAGGTTATTTTTATTTGAACTTTCGAAGTTTTTTTTCTCTGGTTGATTTTATTTCATGGTAAAATGATAAATCTCGATGCCTCTGTTTCTCGATTAAGGCTCCGGTTCTAGAGTTATGGGGTTTGAGATATGGTGCTCCAATTGTTCCCCGACCCAAAATTCGAAAATTTGTTCTGACGTCCTGGGCGGGTGGAAAGTATCACTTGGGGTTTTTCGGGCATGGAAAACTCATTGCCGGTGCTGGTTTTGCTCTGTGACCCATGTTATGGCGGTATGGCGCCCCAAAGCTCCCGGTCAGAGAGCAAAATATAGGTTTCTTACCTCATTTTAGTACCCTTCACGGAAGCAAGGTTATTTTTATCTTAACCTTCGATTTTTTTCTCTAGTTGGTTTTATTTCATAGCAAAATGACATACGCCGATGCCTTCTTTTTGTTTTTCGATTAGGGCTCCGGTTCTAGAGTTATAGGGTTTGAGGTATTGCACTCCCGTGGTTCCTCGACACAAAATTCGAAAATTTGTTCTGACGTCCTGGACGGCTGAAAAGTTTTACCTGGTGGTTTTCGGGCATGGGAAACTCATTGCCGGTGTTGATTTTGCTCTGCGACCCATGGTTCCATGGGTACGGGGGTATGGCGCCCCATGGTTCATCGACCCAAAATTCCCAATTTTATTGTGACATCCAGGGAGGCTGATAGTTTGCACTGGGAAATTTTCGGGCACGGGAAACTTATTGCGGTTCTTCGTTTTGTTCTAATTTGTGCGGTATTGTATGATTTCCACATATAGCACTTGATAGGGGGCGAAAATTGTGGATGTCAAAAAGGGAAATTTATACCTAAGGTTGACGCGTCTTATAGGGGGCATCCTGGGTCTTTGAGAGATCAGCTTACTGCATCTGCTGTAAAAACGCGGATTTTAAAATTGCACCATTTAGTGGTCTCGAGACAGCAACAGTTTGCAAACTTGGCAGAACTTGAGATATTTCATCTCTCGAGTTATTGGGAAAAACTGTCTATTTTGATTCGACATGTGTTGCAACGTAGAAGGAAATTCCAAAATCCGGTAGAGGACGACCTGTGCAGTGTTTCGTAGATTTGGGGGAAAAATTCTGTAATTCGAAAATATTGAGACTAAATTTATTTTGAAAAAGGTATTTTTTAAATGTCCCGTATACTTGGTACATGTATAGAAAGACATTGTGGAAACATAACCAACCCATACTGTTATTGCCAATTATAGCGCACAATGGATATAAGAGTACGACAGTTATCTGATGAGAATATATAAACACGCAACAACATGCTGAAAGTGATATTATTGGAAATGACTCGACGGACTGTAGTCGGGTCCCAGTGTTTTTAGCCAATTCTTTAGCCATGGCTAAAAAATTTGTCTATTGGCTAAAAAATTAGGCCCTTTAGCCAAATTGGTTAAAATTTTTTTTGCGCTACGAGTCGCATTTTTAATTAAAACTTAAAAAATTTGATAAGTAAAGTTGTTAACATCCACCTACTCCTTTTCAAAAATTTTAATGATGCAAATAACACCTGAAATCGTATGCTAGCGTAATACTAATTATACTGAGTTCCTGTTTAATGAACATGACAAAGCGAAAATGAACCACTGATTTTACATTTATATTGTGTATATACCTGTTTTCTTGCACTTGGCACCACAACAGTTCCCAAATTTTTCCAGTGAAAATTTCCCTGATATGCCACACGCGTGTTCTAGGAATTTGGCTAAAAGATTTTTGGATTGGCTAAAAATTTTATTGGTTTTAGCCAATTGGCTATGCAGAAAAAAACTAAAAACCCTGTCGAGGCCACAGCGCCCAGGGAGTGTCCAATAGATTTGTAGATCTCTATGAGGTAATTCGGAAACAGGGGATATTTTTCGATGCGACGCCTGTGCGATCGCGAGATATGGCTGCGTAACATTGGAAATATTATAGCCAGATTTGGCAAAAAACCCCTAAAATGTAGTATTTTGTCTATGTGAACCTGAAGGTAGAGTCGGGGCGGTAAGCTTTCAACAAAATTGCACATCATTATCGCTTTTGCTATCGAATACAGAAACTTGGTCGAAATGCATTGATTTACAGATGAGTTACGAGACATCGACAGACGAAAAGAAACATTTTATGCCTAGCGGCCTCAGTGGAAATCCCCTTCGTTTCGTCCGCTCCGTTTCAATTCGCCACATGCAAGAATTGTTTTTTGGGTTAGGTTTAATTTTACGTTGCATGGCGGTAACTCATGTTATATTAGCATAAAGCCATGAACAACAAAAATTATGCTAGTCCTACTTATAAATTGAATGAGCTTTCCAAAACACCTGTGCTGACATGCCCGTTGCACGTATTGAAACAGTGGAACCAAGTTTTTTTTGCATTTTAAATACCCGTCTGCAAGCAGTTAAAGTAAACCTTGAAAACTAATATAGTTTTGAAGATTCAATTTTTGGCTGTTTTTCAGTGTTTTAGAAAATTCGTAAATGGCTGCTAAGGAAAAAGTTGCTTTAAAGCAAAGTTGTACGCGCTGTTTTGGCTTACAATAGTTAACTGGTGAGGCGATAGTATTGTAGGAATTATTTATTGCAGGTTTGTCAAACGTGGCTTCGGAAGGACCGGTGGCAGCATTGATTTTGGAGATTTTCGATTTTTTGACATTTGCCGACTTTGTTGCGCTTATTAATCAAGCCCAGACATCGAGCCTTGATCGCATCATGCCTGATATCCGTCGAGTAATCAGTCGGCGCCTTTTTAACGGCGCTGAAAATCCCAGCCGAGATCAAATTAGCGACGCTGTGAAGAAACTGCTGCACGAAGTAAACAACAATAATTGCTGTTTCCTTTTATTCTGGGCCACGTTTAAGACCCCCGCAGTGTGCGAAGCGTTCAGAAATTTAAAAATTTGAACAATATTATCTCATTTGAACAACCAGAGAATATGCGTAGTTTGACGGGAAGCTAATAAAACTCGGCTTATGATAAATCTGCTTAAGTCCTTTCCTTGACGTCTTACTGACTCGGTTGCCACCAGTGGAGCGACTCGCACTTTGAGGGATCCCTGTCATTTCATGGAGTGGATTGTTGGTTCACTTGCTAGCAAAAAACTGCATTACCAAATGCCGTTTACGTTGTTTGTTGATTCAAAGGTTAAGTATAGAAGAGTCTTACAGTGCATCTTGGTCTAGCGTCACAGTTTTTGGGTGTCGATAATTGCACAGCGTTGCCATGGCAAATAGTTTTATAAAGCTCCATTGCAGGATGAACAGAATAATAATGTTTTAATAGAATTGTATTATATCTTCTGCAATAGACGATTTCGGAATGAAGTGAGCTAGAGTTGCCAGAAAACGCTACTAGAGGATAATTGTCAGAGTTACCGGAAAATATTGATAAAAAAAATTTGCAACTAATAATATTTAGATTAATTTAATAACAAGTTGCTACCTACAATCCTACAGCTACAATCAATAATCCATCGAAATTTGCGTTTAAACGAAAATCGATTAATTTAACGAATTTCGATTGCGTCAAAATAAAAAAAATAATTTAATAAAAATGTTAGTTTGCGAATTTAAGAAATTTCGTTTAAACGAAGATCGATCGATTACGTTTTCGTTCGATTTAGCCTGTGTTCGATTTTGTAGGCATTTAATAATTCTGAGTGTAACTGTATCACTATTTAAGAAAATGACGAATTTAGAGTGAAAAAGAATCAAACAGTATCGCTACTCCCGCAACATTGGAGCAATCGCTTGTGGGAAAATAACACTGTAATTTTGAAATTTTGTTTTTGTTCGCAAGGCGACAAATATTTATTATTCAGAGTACCGTATACACACATGTCATAATATTTATTATTGAAATTTAGCGAGTGGAGTTTCCAACAGTAGCTTTGCTGGCGACAAAACACTTAAAAGTTTCTTTTTGGCCCTCTCTCTCGAGTCGAGATCACAACTCATCACGGGATGGATGAATCTTCACAATTTTTATTTGATCACATATTCAATCTGTTTCTGGTTTTCCATTTGACGCCAAACCCTTGACCACGTATTCCGGGGCAAAATGGGCCCCAAAGGAAAGGAGTCAGGGGTCGCGTTTTTTTTAATTTGGACCTCTGGGGATCTCTACTTCGCGACCTATATCTCAGGATAGATGCTTCGCAGCGTAAAAAGACTGATAAATCCTATCATCGACAGCTACAACTTTGCTGTTTATGCAGTTTTTGTCAGAGCTGTGGTTTTCGAGCTATGACCTACTGGCATGTCTACAGCCCTCCGAAAGGTGGGGGAACTTCGGGGAACCACGTGTTCATTCTCGGGGGAAATTAAAAGCGGGGGATAAATTTTGCTTAAAATACTAAACATTTCCATGTTTTCATGCATTTTTACTACCGTGAATGTATTTTCAAGCTAAAAAACTATATTTTAGCAATATAAATAGTGGTAGTTAATGTTTAAAAAAATAGCAAACAAAGAACATAAATTTTCAGGCATAAAAATTTTTGGAATTAGTTGAACATGGGGGTATCGGCCGAATGCGGGGAACGGACATGGGGAATATCTCACGAACTTAACGGGATTTGGAAAGTGGTGGGGGTCCCTCCACCCCCCCCCCCTGTGAACAGACCAGACCTAAAGTTTAAAAATACCACAAAAGGTGAATATTTCAAATATTTTACAAAACAAGTTATTTGCCTGTTGAGGTGAGCTATGGGATTATAGGGTTATTTAACCCGTTATCCAAGTTGGTTTCATTGTTTTAACACCATATTGGCTGTGTCATTGGTCCAGCGGGACAATGTCATAGCAAAATGTGGTTAAATTTGACATCAGAAATGGTTAAATTTCGCCACTTTTCCAATATAGAAGTATCTACGTCAATAGAATGTCTCTGTAGGTTTTCGAGGTCGCTAATTACTATAAAAGCAATGAGATTTGCGTGATATGCATTAAAAATAAAGCAAGTCTTAGGGGCCATATTACGTAAAAATCACTCTTCCAATTAAAATTTGTGATTTATTAATTTCAAAATTTTTGTCTTTTTTGGTCATTGGAAGAACAAATAAAGAATTCGACGGTTTTGATATTTGATATATGGGTGAAATTTTAATAGCATTGCCATTGAAGTATTGCCGGAGTATAATTGCTAACATGAATGTTTAGCGGGCTTAGGGTCCTGAATTTGTCAGTAGCGACCAGGGAGTAGCCGGAATTCCGGTTCCGGCGAAAATCGTGTTCCGGTTGCGGTTCCGGCAAAGGGCAAAAACCATACCGGAACCGGAATTCCGGTTTAAAAATTTTGGTTTGAAATTTTCCATATTTTCGCTTCATCTCTGATCCAAAAATATGTAATATATATTATACAATGATCAAGCTCCAATACAACCAAGCAAAAGAAAAGATTAACTAAGCAATTTGCCGTGTGAAACGTAAGTAGGACACATAATTTCAGTAGAAATCTTTATAATAACCTGCAACAGTTTGTTAACAAATCAAAACCAAGTCGATGCTTGTAGCAAGTATTTTACACATTCAGAAGTCTCCGGATTACGTTCAGTTTGTCTCATTTATAGCATTATGATTAGAAAGTTATCATCATTATCATCTAACTGACAGGCACTGTTTGTCCAACGCTAGCCTAAACAGTGCCTCTTACCACTGATCAGAAAATTACTTTTTATCTATTAATTTTTCCTGAATCATATAAACCAATAATTTCAAGTTTCAATTTCAAGTTTAATGCATTTTAAGTCGACTATACCTTAATTTCTTCCTTCATATCTTTTACAATATATAAATTTCGAAGACCAGTTTCCGGTTCCGGTTCCGGATCCGGTTTAAATGGACGGTTCCGGTAAATTTTGGTTCCGGTTCCGGTAAATTTTGGTTCCGGTTATTCCCTGGTAGCGACATTCGCTCCATTTCCATTCGCTTTGCGAGTTACTAGTTAACTGTATTCACAATAAAACCGTACAACAATGTACAACTGGTTAATAAACAGTTTCATATTATATGATTGCCAAATTTGCAGTTGGGCGTGGCAGATTTTCATCAGCTAGCATGGGATCGTTTAACGACATAATCTAATAATCTCGCCCCACACATCTCATTTTGTGCCCAACTTACTGACGCGTCCACAAGTTTCCAAAAATTATTCTTTCTCGGAAAAACCTCCAAGTCGGGAAACAAAATCATAGTCTGTTTCTTAATTTTCAGGTACTTTTAACTGCTGTACGGAGTGTAAAACAACTGTTTAACATTAGAAATAGTTGTAATTAACGGTTAAAATATTTAGGGACATTAATAAACGTCGGATTTAGTTTGTGGGAGTGGGGGACGAACGTGAGGAAGTTAGGAAAGTGGTGGTTCACCCACCGCAGCCCCCACTCCACTGTGGACAGGAAGATTGGCAACCTTGTGTAAAATTTAAATATTTTAAAGTTATGAAATATTGGTTTTTGGCTTAAAAATATGTGTATCAAAATTCAAAAGTACCGTGAAGCGGTTTCGTTGATGAAGAGCGGGCAAGAGAGCGAAACTATTCACTAGGGGAAGTCGTGAAACTTTCTTTTGTCTGTCAGTGTAAGGTTTCACTCATGTTCGAGTTGATGGATTGCGACAAAATTTTTACCAACGGGCTAACAGCACGATGCAGATTACGATTAATGATTATCAGGTTACTAAAGTACGATTAATGATCATTATGTTGCTTCAGGACGAGTCGTCGTTACGGGCATGCGTCCCGTCGGATCTTCGACCACGTGAGCCGGACATTGATATTGTTCGGAGTTTGCTCAACTGCGAAGAACGCTTGCTCGTTGATTTGCTAGCGATTATTTATTCCCACCGTGATGTCAGTGGCACTGTTGGCCAGGTATTGGAACATTAATCGTTGATCGAATGTTGTCGTTATCGTTTATCTTTGTAGTCGTGACAGTCTTGGTTGCGTCAAACAGCTTTTTGTCTCTGACAATGCAGTAAACTCAATAATTTAATACATAGACTGTTACTGGGACCCAACTTCGAAATCGCCACGCTTCCGGAATAGATGGAAAGAATTCATTGACATTTGGACAAATGCGACACCTGTTGCTATCCGACTTCCCACTGTAACGAGGCCCTTCACTGATTCATTTTAGGCCCCGAGATTTTTGGTCTAGAACGAAAACGCAGCGTTGACTTTGATCTTCAGTGGTTTTCTTTTTAACGACAATCCTGATGTGAAGGGTTTCCAGCCGCGTCTCCCGTGTCTATATGTAAGGCAACCTGTGTCAGTTGCGTTAGGTTTTCATGGTGACGTCAGTCAAAAAATATGATCTCTTCGGTCTCAAAACACAAAGCTAACAGCCCCTTATGTGCTACGCCAACCATGGAGTGTTGAACATTTGTTATAAGTTTAATGTAAAATAACTGTGATCGTAGTATTCTAGTAAATCTAGAATTAAATGCATAAAAATTTTCATGACCCTATACTCTTTAAATAGGACGTGACAGTTAAATAAATACTCAGTCTGGCTTCTCCGAACTGGGGGCAGGTATTTCGACGTCCCCAGTCCCTCCAGTTCATACCCGCCTGTTAAATTTTGCCTTTCCCCGGTTCATGCCTCCAGCTCTCCATGTACTTTCCTGTGCGAGTAAAATGGCGAATATTTATTTCTCGTGCTAAAACACGCCACTTTTTCGCTAAGCCAATGAAAAATGTCGAAATTTTTTCCTGATAGGCCAAAAGCTCACATTTTCCGGTGTTACTAACCTACCCATAATATTTATTGCTGTCAGTCGTGAAATTACACATATTTAAAGTTGATCTGACAGTTACAGCAATTGATAGTCTCCCAGTTCAACTGGAGGAATCGCCGCCAGATATTTTCAGCTGCCCCCAGCACCGAACAACGGGTACCGTCAGTTCAAGCCCCAATTATAAATTGTAACAGCATGGAGATGCCAGATAATTTCTGTTATTTTGATAGGTTCTTCTATGTCATCGTTGGACCGGTGCGAAACTAAGGATATTCTATCTTAGTGTAACAGTTCGAGCCTGTCGATCCGATCCGGTGGTATATTGGTCCAGTCTGGTTGCATCACTAGTCCTATATGGTATATGTGTCGTTTTTATCAATGATATCATATATGTACTGATACAATCAGAATTAAGTAGTTATAAAATCGAAGGCAGACTAAATTGAACAAAAACGCAATCGATCGATCTTTGTTTAAACGAAATTTCTTAAATTTGCAAACTAACATTTTTATTAAATTATTTTTATTTTGACGCAATCGAAATTCATTAAATCAATCGATTTTCGTTTAAACGATCGATTTTCGTTTAAACGCAAACCATCGAAATCAAACGAAGCTTCGATCGATTTTTGAGCACTTAATTCAGATTGTAACTGTACTGTCCGTTCATAAATTATGAGCAGTTAAGGCTGTTGATATTTGAAATTTCTTGTACAGCCACTATTCAAACTGATAGGTTTTTAACTGTCTTGATGTACATAAAATATGGTTAACTTAATGCTGGGTTCTTTCGGAAAAGAAAACATGATAAATGAGCAATTTAACAGGGATAATTTGGGTTCATTGATAGGATGTTATTAAAAATGAAGAAGTTCACTGCCCTTTCCTGCGATTACCATAAGAATAGCGGTAGTGATGTCGTGCACGAAGAGTAAACACGGCGTCCTTGTTACATACTCGCCAAGTTTATCTGAAAGACTTCATTGCGTATCTGTGTTACCGCAATGGGCTTCGGCAATATCAAGAGACCCATTGAGCAACTTTGCAAAAAACTCTGAGCTAACCCATGTTATGCTAATTTGTATGAACTTGTTGTGAACTTCTGTTTATGACAGGGAACTTGACTGACATTGATTGCTATTTCATCTTAATATTGAAGGCGGTGTACAACCGAAGTGTCCGGGGAATACGACAGCTGGCACAGCTGGGTGCCTATTGCTGTGCAAACGGCCGGGATGACTTTGCCCGAATTGTAACTAATCATTTAAGTGCTATGACAACCGCGTCGAACCAGGTTAGATATTAATTATAATGCCAGCGATGTTGTTTAAAATTTGTTTTGCGCATTACGTCATTAAAATAGTGTGTGCAAAACCAGAAACTTTGGTATTACTAGCGAAACGATGTAAGCTAACAGAAAAGCAACACGAAGGATTTACTAAAAGCGCGACGTAATGCTAAAAGTCCAGTACAATTATTTTTTCATTTATATGTTGTCTTTGTTGAGGGATTTTCTTGTTGAAGGAAAGTCACCAGAAGGCATCTTTTTAGAAGTCTGACGCCGATATAATGATTCTCTCTGCTTAAAACGCCTGCCAAACCCACCTAACCCTCTCTGCTTAAAACGCGCTCCCACAGGAATTCTTTGTGGCTTCGTGTAAGTTAGTTCTATACCATAGATTTCATGTTCGTATAATAACCTATTTTTGGATTAAAACGATCTGACACGTACTAGTGTTATTGCTCGGCCAATAAGTTAATAAAATTTGCCTCGAAATAGCCAAATTTATAGTCCCGCTTCTAAATTTTGCCCTTTTAGTTGTCCCAAAGTTACGGTGCACAGCCAGCCTGGTATTCCAGCTGACAAAGGCCTAGCGGCAACTCCGGCATAGGCTATAATAGTTTAAAAATTTGACGTAAAAGTGTAGCTCATTTTGGAAAATGTATTATCATTATTATTGTGTGCTGGAACAGGTCATAAATGACTGGTGCTGACTACAATTTTTCTGGCGCATGCAAGGTCAGTAAATTTGCGTCAAACCTGGAAATTATTTCGGGTACCACAAAGTCAAAAGAACGCCCTGTGTAACATGAAATCGTGCCAGAAATAATGGGAATCTCGTGATTTTGTAGCCTAATTGGACTAAAATTTTCTTAGTGAACGTCCTATTAGGTATCGGGGTGACCAAACAATTTTAGGTTTGGTTAGCTTCCTGAGTAAAGGACAAACAGTTTGCTGAGCTGTGCACAAGTGTATTCGACATGTCTTTTAGGAATGGTTGCCGGATTGCAGTATATAATAAGATACACCACAAATGGATCGTGTGAGAAACTTAAGATTTTGTTTTTATGTAAAATTAGCAAAATTCATGTACTAACTACCCTGACTGCTAGAGTTACATATAGTAACTCTATTATAACTATTATTATGAGCGTCAATCCATAAATCTTATCGAAACGTACATAACTTATGGAAATAATGTTCAATCAATTCATTCAAGCCATAACAAGACTAGACATATTGTTTTGTTTTATTTATTACACGGTTCTCCCTATTGTTCACGGTGCATGGTGACGTTAAAATAAATTAACAGTGCCAAAGCGACGGGTGTATTTGAGCGATACTACGTATACCGTTTGAGTGTTTCAACGCCTGATGTCAAAGTAACTACAGTGGTTTCGTTTTCGTGGCAACAAAGTTTTGTACCAGCGTTACTAATCTCGTAGTCGGCTTATTTCCCAGAACTAACTCTGCAATGTTTTCATTACTGATGTTGACTGCAATAAACATGATTGTTATTCATAATTGTAGGGAGAAGACGACATTCCCGCACCACTTCGACAATACCTGACCCAAACCGGCTCGGCAATGATTGTGGCGTTAATTGATGGACCTAGGGTTGAGGGTTTGGGCGACTTTGTTGTCCGACGCACAGGAGAAACCGGAACTTCGGGTGGCCAGGATCGGGCCGAAGCAACTACTCCATCTGTAAAGCAAGAAGAAACTCCAAGTTCCACTGTACAGATTGTAGCTGAAGATGTTGTAAGTTCGTTTTGAGCAGTAGTTGGTGATAATCAGTCATTTAGTTTTAGTTTAGTTTCAGCGTCTATAAACGATGTGACAGCATTTCCCTAATTCCATGC
>JASANE010021360.1:0-32029 GCA_030248225.1 Trileptium ribeirensis
TTAACACGATGTTATCACCCCTTTTTGCCTAAACATTAAAACCACCCCAGAATTTCCAAAATTTGTACACCCCCTGGAAAATGAAACTTTTCTTACGCTGAGTCAACTTTATGAAATCCTTCGTTACGTATCCAAATCTCCCACACAATATCTATGTACAAAGCATAACTGCCAGCCTTCTGCGTGTCAGGACAGATCCCCCTAAGTTCGAATTTAAAAGAAACCCCCTTTTTTGAACTTTGATGAAGATCCTGCATTCTACCTCAGTCCATCCCGACACACAGAGCATATAAAACTTCCATTTGACCTTCGCAACAAATACTGAATCATTATATATATATATGCACTTTGTTCCGGGATGCGCACCGGAATCGACCCTAGGGCACCTAATCAACAAACTTTATCCAGCCGGATTGAAATAAAACGCGAACTCTCTCTCCCCCTTGTCCCCGGTCGATTCGACTACGCATCCGTGCCGATTTCCAATACAAATCAATTATACAATGACATAACGTTATCATTTATGAATTGACAGTGACCCTGGGCTCGATCGGATACCTCCACAGTAAGGTTTTGGATCAGATTTGGTGCGTAATCACCCCGCGCACCTCGGGTTGGTGGAGCGTGATTACACATTTATAACACAAGTATAGCATTTATTTTATTCAATACATTTATCAATAGCACGTCAATAGATCCCGGGATCACGCTCCACCGGTATCCGACCGCCCTTTATACGCTAAATTTTGAGGCCTTTTGGCCTGGTTTCGACTATTTAGAGTTTGGTATGAAAACTCGGGCTGTTACATTTTAGATGACTTGTAATTCGCTTAAATATTTTCTCAACTGAGAATGCATGTTTTAATAACATGAAAATGTTCTAAAACATAACCTACACATTTCTTGAATTTCCTGTAATACAAATATTATTATAGGGATAATTGCTTTCTGGAAGGCAAATGTTTTACCTTCAAAGAATGTTACTAAGGACTTAAAATGTTTTCAGCTATACTTTTAAACCACGGCTTTTAGGGAGGTGAGTTGTATCAAGATTTTACCGATGATTTTCAAAACGTTCCTGGCCTTTTAAAGATTTTTATTATATACCACGCACTTTACAATATTATTGAGCTAAATAATTTGCCATTTTAGATTTGGGTGTTTAGCTTAGTTTGCAACGTAGGGAATGTGTAGAGTTGATCCAAACGCTAGAATAATAAAAATAAACAGCCGAATTTAACGGTATTGTTATATATACAACTGCGTAGAGGTGAGAGTTTGGCTCTGGGCTTAGCTCGGTCCTACAGCTGAGCCAAGCCTCACATAAATCAAACCGGTGGCGATCCTAGTGTATCTTGAAAGACTGCAGTCACCTGTTAAAAGCTTTTTAAAACTTCAAACATAATAATAATACCTGATGCAATACAATAGTCAGCCAACAGTACGGGCAGTCTCTCCGCTTTTAAACGCTATCAAAGAAAGCTGTATAAATAAAGTTTCTTTATTGTTTGTATGAATCGCAAAAATTTATTATTAAATGTATTTAAGAACCGATTGAGTCTGGCTTCCATAAAAAATGAGCCAAGCTGAGCTGAGTTTGTTTAAATCGAGAGCCAAACCAAGCAGACTCCGATATAGTTCAAGAAGAACCAAGCCGAACTGCAGCTAGAAAATCTAGATCTTTCAGCCGTCTTCTACCAAAATGTGGCGGAGTATGACTATGCAGTCTGCAATACTAAAACAACAAGATAAGTTTTCTGTATTTAGAGCAAGAATCATGTATAGTTTCCATGCATGCTCATAGGGGTAGAGCTGGTTACCTCCCCTCAAACCCTGACAAATCGAAGCCTCTTTTAGGTCCGAAGCGCCGAACCCTCTTCTGATTGATACTCCGACAACCTCCCCAGACGAACCCATACGAGCAAACTCTAAGTGTTTCCGACTAATTCTATCAATATGTTTGGGTCATCAAAGTTTCGAATGGCTACTCCTGTTTAGTTTTGAGTTAGAAACTTGGAAAGATGTATAATAGCTATTAGCTTTAATGATAAATAATGTCAGTATATATCAGTTTGCGACATTAAGGTTAAGCTGCAACCGGTGCTGCTTTAGATCTCATAATTATACGTCAATAATCAGGTTAGTTAAGGGAGGATTCTCAAAAATTTGTCGTTATTTATCACTAAAATAAAACCGTAATACATGCTATGACTCGTTAGGGTGGTATCTACGATAAATTATTATACACACGCTGAAAATAAAATGTGCTGACTTGACTACTAGTTTAATGAACTTTAGTAGTATCATGTCTGAAAGTTTGTTACAATATCCCGTTAGTGTTGTCAAGCAATTTTATAATCTTGCGTGTTCAAATAAAACAGTAATACATGCTATGACCCGTTAGGGTGTTATCTACGATAAATTATTAAACACATGCTGAAAATAAAATGTGCTGCCTTGACTATTAGTTTAATGAACTTTAGTAGTATCATGTCTGAAAGTTTATTACAATATCCCGTTAGTGTTGCCAAACAATTTTATAATCTTGCGTGTTCAAATAAAACAGTAATACATGCTATGACCCGTTAGGGTGTTATCTACGATAAATTATTAAACACATGCTGAAAATAAAATGTGCTGACTTGACTACTAGTTTAATGAACTTTAGTAGTATCATGTCTGAAAGTTTATTACAATATCCCGTTAGTGTTGCCAAACAATTTTATAATCTTGCGTGTTCAAATAAAACAGTAATACATGCTATGACCCGTTAGGGTGTTATCTACGATAAATTATTAAACACATGCTGAAAATAAAATGTGCTGACTTGACTACTAGTTTAATGAACTTTAGTAGTATCATGTCTGAAAGTTTGTTACAATATCCCGTTAGTGTTGTCAAGCAATTTTATAATCTTGCGTGTTCAAATAAAACAGTAATACATGCTATGACCCGTTAGTGTGTTATCTACGATAAATTATTAAAAACATGCTGAAAATAAAATGTGCTGCCTTGACTATTAGTTTAATGAACTTTAGTAGTATCATGTCTGAAAGTTTGTTACAATATCCCGTTAGTGTTGTCAAGCAATTTTATAATCTTGCGTGTTCAAATAAAACAGTAATACATGCTATGACTCGTTAGGGTGGTATCTACGATAAATTATTAAACACATGCTGAAAATAAAATGTGCTGACTTGACTACTAGTTTAATGAACTTTAGTAGTATCATGTCTGAAAGTTTGTTACAATATCCCGTTAGTGTTGTCAAGCAATTTTATAATCTTGCGTGTTCAAATAAAACAGTAATACATGCTATGACCCGTTAGGGTGTTATCTACGATAAATTATTAAACACATGCTGAAAATAAAATGTGCTGACTTGACTACTAGTTTAATGAACTTTAGTAGTATCATGTCTGAAAGTTTGTTACAATATCCCGTTAGTGTTGTCAAGCAATTTTATAATCTTGCGTGTTCAAATAAAACTGTAATACATGCTATGACCCGTTAGGGTGTTATCTACGATAAATTATTAAACACACGCTGAAAATAAAATGTGCTGACTTGACTACTAGTTTAATGAACTTTAGTAGTATCATGTCTGAAAGTTTGTTACAATATCCCGTTAGTGTTGCCAAACAATTTTATAATCTTGCGTGTTCAAATAAAACAGTAATACATGCTATGACCCGTTAGGGTGTTATCTACGATAATTATTAAACACATGCTGAAAATAAAATGTGCTGACTTGACTACTAGTTTAATGAACTTTAGTAGTATCATGTCTGAAAGTTTGTTACAATATCCCGTTAGTGTTGTCAAGCAATTTTATAATCTTGCGTGTTCAAATAAAACAGTAATACATGCTATGACCCGTTAGGGTGTTATCTACGATAAATTATTAAACACATGCTGAAAATAAAATGTGCTGACTTGACTACTAGTTTAATGAACTTTAGTAGTATCATGTCTGAAAGTTTGTTACAATATCCCGTTAGTGTTGTCAAGCAATTTTATAATCTTGCGTGTTCAAATAAAACAGTAATACATGCTATGACTCGTTAGGGTGGTATCTACGATAAATTATTAAACACACGCTGAAAATAAAATGTGCTGACTTGACTACTAGTTTAATGAACTTTAGTAGTATCATGTCTGAAAGTTTGTTACAATATCCCGTTAGTGTTGTCAAGCAATTTTATAATCTTGCGTGTTCAAATAAAACAGTAATACATGCTATGACCCGTTAGTGTGTTATCTACGATAAATTATTAAAAACATGCTGAAAATAAAATGTGCTGCCTTGACTATTAGTTTAATGAACTTTAGTAGTATCATGTCTGAAAGTTTGTTACAATATCCCGTTAGTGTTGTCAAGCAATTTTATAATCTTGCGTGTTCAAATAAAACAGTAATACATGCTATGACTCGTTAGGGTGGTATCTACGATAAATTATTAAACACATGCTGAAAATAAAATGTGCTGACTTGACTACTAGTTTAATGAACTTTAGTAGTATCATGTCTGAAAGTTTGTTACAATATCCCGTTAGTGTTGTCAAGCAATTTTATAATCTTGCGTGTTCAAATAAAACAGTAATACATGCTATGACCCGTTAGGGTGTTATCTACGATAAATTATTAAACACATGCTGAAAATAAAATGTGCTGACTTGACTACTAGTTTAATGAACTTTAGTAGTATCATGTCTGAAAGTTTGTTACAATATCCCGTTAGTGTTGTCAAGCAATTTTATAATCTTGCGTGTTCAAATAAAACAGTAATACATGCTATGACCCGTTAGGGTGTTATCTACGATAAATTATTAAACACACGCTGAAAATAAAATGTGCTGACTTGACTACTAGTTTAATGAACTTTAGTAGTATCATGTCTGAAAGTTTGTTACAATATCCCGTTAGTGTTGCCAAACAATTTTATAATCTTGCGTGTTCAAATAAAACAGTAATACATGCTATGACCCGTTAGGGTGTTATCTACGATAAATTATTAAACACATGCTGAAAATAAAATGTGCTGACTTGACTACTAGTTTAATGAACTTTAGTAGTATCATGTCTGAAAGTTTGTTACAATATCCCGTTAGTGTTGTCAAGCAATTTTATAATCTTGCGTGTTCAAATAAAACAGTAATACATGCTACGACCCGTTAGGGTGTTATCTACGATAAATTATTAAACACATGCTGAAAATAAAATGTGCTGACTTGACTACTAGTTTAATGAACTTTAGTAGTATCATGTCTGTAAGTTTATTACAATATCCCGTTAGTGTTGTCAAACAATTTTATAATCTTGCGTGTTTACACGGCATAGGTCACAAAAATACCAAAATTCTCCGCACAATATACTTATATGCAACTTTACTCACTGTTTAGTGCAAATATTTGTCTGCCTTTATCATCATTTTTGTCACATGGTTATTTATATCAAGGAAGTCTCAAAATTTTAAACGTAAAAATAGCTTAGCAAAATGCGGAATTGTTGCTGGTAAAACTTTTTGGCCTTTTTGGTTATTCCATCGCCGCCCGAATATAGTTAAATTTGAAAATACAACGACACGTTTGGTAATTTTTGACATTGGACCAGGTTGTCGCGAAGGCTCATAAATGACCATTTTTGTTATGTTTATAACAAAAAAATTTACAATATTTTGTCGCTAAGCTAATGATAACCCGTCGGTACTGAAGTTTTTCCAAAAAAATATTTTTCCGATAACTGTATAATTTAATATATCGTTCAAGCCGCCAATGGGGAGAGGGAGGGGTTTACTGGAAATACACGAACTTTGCAAGTATAGGGTGTCCCCACAGTATGTATAAATGTTTAAGCTCATGCAGCAAAATAACAACGTACAATAGTGATTCCAAATTTTTACTGTAGTTAATACTAAATATTAACTTAGATTTTTTTGTATTTTTTTCAATTTACACGCCAAACTGGTGTTTTGCCAGTCTCAAAAATTTCCTCCAGTCTAAAACACACGGGTCAGCAAACTTTCTTTGGCATTTGGGGTTCCAGAAGAGACGCTTATTCTCGAATAATATTCTTTAGCTCACTAAGCACTCAACGATTTATGCCGTGTACCCATTGTTGGAGAACAGCTCTTAGAGTCATAAAAGTTCGTCCACATTATTGACAAATATTGACAATATTTTGTTTTTATTTGAAATTCATGACGGCGTCATTATTAGAGTGAATAATAATAAAATTGCTAAAAGAGCCTACTTTAGGTATATTCAACTTATTAGATACCTATTTTCAGGCCGGGGTGGTTGGGGAGGTAAGTGTTTGTATTTGTATATTATTGCGTTGAGAACAATGCTTAGTTATCAATTTTTCTTTCAAATTGTTAAAAGCACTATCTGGCTTATATATGTGTTTGCATTTGTATTATATAACAAATATACAGTATGAATAAACCATAACAGAAAGTTCACTTTCATAAAATCGAGTCCACTACCACAACATCTACGCTTTCGGGACAAATATTGCAGTTCCATCCTGACGTCATGATAATAATTAGAACCCAAAACATGCCAAACTCTGCCAATTGCACCGACGCGCAACGCGGCGTGCATGTTAAATGACTATCGCGATGCGTATGTTTGTAAGTACTTTGTTATTCGCGCGCTTTTGGTGAGAGTCCTTGTGTAATCGAGCAACAGCTCCTCCATTCAGTGATTTGCATGGGTTGCTTGCAACCATATAGACCAGGCTAAATTTTTAGCAACAACTTGACAACTCCAACATTTGCCAAACGTTGCACCATACATAAAATAATTCAAGCCTTAAAGGTTAAACAATATGAAGTAAACATAAAACTTGCAACGACGCGAATTGAACTTAAACTCAATAAATTTACATGTCGCCGCAACTTAATTCCTGAAATCATCTAAATATTGTGTAAAACCTCATTATTTCAGCCAATTTAGGGCATTAACTTTAGTACAAAGTTCATTTTTGATTTTTTCCTTCTTGGCAGTGAATTATGCAGGCGTTAGTTAACGTAATAAAAACTTTAGCAGTATTAACAACAAAAATATCCTGCGATCCACTGAAATGTATGTAATCGAAAAATTTCCGTAAGGTTTGGTTATAGCTATGTTTGAGAAGTTTCAGAAATTGAGACCAAGTTATAATTTCTAAAATTGACTTATTCTTGGTGTTGTATAGCCAGACACTGAGTAAAGTACTTCTTATGCTACAGCCTTACCGATAAAAATAATCAAATTCACTCAGAAAATACATTATTCACCCGATTATGGCATACCAATGTTTGGCAAAGCAGCGTGTTTATCACATTCTTGTAACATGTGGTTCTCATGGGATCTAAAAAATGACCAAAGGTATGGGTAGACCCAGCGACTAATGCACAAATGTCCAGTAGTTAGTAGAAAGAGCTTTCAAAGAAAGTTGGCTCATTATTCACCCGATTATGGCATACCAATTTTTGGCAAAACAGCGTGTTTATCACAGTCTTGTAACATGTGGTTCTCATGGGATCTAAAAAATGACCAAAGGTATGGGTAGACCCAGCGACTACTGCACAAATGTCCAGTAGTTAGTAGAAAGAGCTTTCGAAGAAAGTTGGCTCATTATTCACCCGATTATAGCATACCAATGTTTAACAAAACAGCGTGTTTATCACAGTCTTGTAACATGTGGTTCTCATGGGATCTAAAAAATGACCCGAGGTATTGGTAGACCCAGCAACTACTGCACAAATGTCCAGTAGTTAGTAGAAAGAGCTTTAGAAGAAAGTTGGCTTAAGAAAAGAGAATTCTGTAGCAAAAATGTATGGGTTTTAAATACAGTGATCTTGCTACTACACCCTGTTTCTTCGTAAATATGGTCAAAAACAAAAGTAATTTCTGACAAAATGCCTTAAGGCGAAAGTATTGATCAAGGATTGTCATTATTTCGCGGCAACTCAGCCGCAACGACGATGGATAGCTCGGTTAATTAAAATATAAGATGAATTGTGATGAATAAAGATTACAATGCAGAAATAATTTCACGCGGTATGTACATAAATTTTGCTTCTAGTAATGATATAAGTATCGTTATAGTTATATATAATACTATTTTGTAATGAATATGGAATATTGTTATTTCAGGTTACGGGAGAATAACGGGTAAGTGAAATATAATTATGTAAAAATTGTAGATAATAACTATATGCTCCGCAAAAATGCAGAAGTTGTAACCCGAATTTATAGCATCGAGTATACTCTGGCTATTGACGGGTGTCACAATATATACATACCGAAACGGTATCAGGCACCGTGGTTCTTCAAGAATTCATCTTTCGATTCATTGCGATAGTAATACGATATAAAAACAAATAAATACAGCGCACGTTAATGAATGCCAATATGTTACTGCTCTCGCTTAAGGAGTTTGCTTTTGGCACTATTGAATGCCAAGCGTGACGTACGGCAGCCATGACAGGTTCAATTCACCGAATATGGACTTCTGTTAGACACTACAGTTTATGTATATATTAGTGGTAGGAAAAGTTTGTGGTAAGTTCTGCTTACATCTTAACCTATTAACGTTAGAAATCGATAGTTGCTTGTTACACAATAAGAACAATCCAATGTCATACTAAACGCCATAGGATTTTCCGAATGATTTGTAAATGTGCCTAAAATCTAAACTGGCAACTGTCGCAATGATTAAATGAGGCCATGTTTTCTAATTTTATCTGGAACTTCTTGTAGTCGTATACCTATAATTAATAAACCTGTATGTATTGCCCGTTTTACCCAAAATTTCAAATGGCTGTTGTTACTGCATCTCAAAACTTCAAGTTGACACGATATTCTTCAAGTGACCTAGTATATCAGTTTAGGTGCTAACGCGAATTTATAATGTATCATGCTATCATAGGACGCCTAAACTTTACTTTATAATATGTATATAAGAGCGGCGCCACGGGGGTGGGTGGGTTGACGGGCATTCCCTTGACATTTAGTGGCGAGCACTGTAGTTTGGTTGGTCCCCCAGTTTGCAACTTACAAAAACAATTTGAACATGCAACTGTCAGTTGGATCTGCTGCATCGAGCTCCGTGATACGTTCTACATGCAACACCCCCGTTTAAAATTTTCTGGCGTAACGGGGCGTCCCCATTAATTTACATACCATCAACAATAATTTGCTTTTGTGTGTCATGATTACACTTATCTTTCATAAAAAATGCGTGTAATGCCGCCATACTCTCAACTACTAATACAATTACTTTTAATCTAATAGCATAAACACATATAAAGCAAGGAAATATAAAAGAAAAACTATTATTATAACTGTAATAGCCGGTGACGCAGCTGCATGGCGCAACTTCCCAACACCATGGCCATACGACCCCGGCTATCGTAACCTCAAGGGTGGACCGTAAATACAGAAATTTTAATCCTATTCTTGATCAGACCCAAGAAGCTACGCAGCTTAGCAGGCCGCAGGCGCGCTTCACGGGGTGTGTTCGGACCCCGCCCGAAAGGTTGCGCACGTGTCTAGTCTCGGGTATGATTTCTTTCTGAGGTCCCCCAGGGAGGCTAGCACCGACACCTGCTCGCAGGTCATGGAGCCTAGCCGCTATTCCCTATCTTAGCATCAACGAAAGTTGTTTAGTTCTATTTTAGTGTGATAGGTGTTGAGATAAACTATGAAAAAGCCCTAGAAATTTGAAGCTCAAGTTGATTTACCTAGTTAAGATCGCGGTATGCTCCGTGTTAGAGCATTGACCTATGTGCCCCCACAGGGTTCCGACGACCCCTGAGTATTTAATGTCGGATTTTCAATGCGCGGCCTGCTTCCTCAATAAATTCTGTGCGAGCGTACTGGTGCCTTGACCAGTGAAAGTTTTAACTCATTTGAGTCAAGAGAATTCCTAACAAATTTCGAGTCACTGTCATAAACCAATAAAATTTTACTTGCGTTATCTGGTTATTTCATTAGAGCGTAAATAGATCTGACAGAAGGCCCTGCTCGCCAGTGCTTGTGACATTCTCGCCCACAAGCCATGACGGGTAGTGTCTGCTCGTCCGTACGGACAAAACCAAAGAAAGATCCCTATCGTCTCAGAAGGAAGTAAGACTCTACTCGATGCCAATGATACAAGTTTATTCACACGATCAAAGGTTAATGTTGGGACGAATGTTTCCTATTTATTGCCGCGGTGGACCGCGTGAGTCGAGTTGGGGAAGCTTCGCAGAAAGTCGTTGCTATTGCCTCGGTACTATAGACTATAGGTGCAGGGGTGTTGAAAATACCGACTAGGCGGAGCGTACAAGTATCCGCAAGTTGCGGGTCAGGGGCGGTTATCCCTGCTTCTGCTTAACGTTGGCGAATTAATCAGCTATGCGGCGCGATAAGCAGGGGCCCTAGTGTGCTTCAGAAATCGCTCCTTAATACAGGTCGCTCCGGGCGTTACGCACAGCGACAAAGCGTGGATGGGGCAAAGGGAAACGCGGTGGCCGCGACTAACTACACGAGCTCTACAGCATGGTTGGGGCGCTGCTTGAAACAATGCCGACTACCGAGTATAACGAGGTGCGCCTAACCGTTTATTCGTAATATACACTTGCGTTAGTGCCTATACCTAACTTCATCCTATCGTATTTGACGACATTTCCTACCTAAAGGTACGACTGACCGGACGACGAGCTCAGGACGCAAAGAGGAGGGAAAGATGGAATAGTTCCGGAGATTTAGACCGACGGAACACGGTCGCGATGCTAAGGGGCATGTTGCGTCTGGTAGACAACCTGCGAGGTCGTTGCTCAATGGTTTGCTTTCGATTTGCTCTCCTTGCTGGGATCTGGGTGGGAGTTAGCCTTTTGAGGCGGGACTCTCCTAGCTGAAGGTTAAGTCGGCCTTACTTCCTATCTTTGGGGCCGTTTTTGTTAATTGAGACCGGGGCGATCGGCCCCGGGCGCCTTTGCGTCTTTCCTGTGTCTTCTCGTTGCCTCTCTCTAACCGTGCTTTTTCTTTTATGCACTGCAATAATGCAGTGCCTCAACTGCACTGTACTGCAGTTGAGTTATCATCGACATAATAGTCGATGTTCCTATATCTCTGTGGCTGAATGGTTAAGACTAATGAAACTGCAGCGGACTTAAATTCTCCGTGCAGGATCAACTCACGAAACGGGAAAATATAACTGGCTGACACTGAAACTGTAGAAAAAGTGAAATTGGGCATACATAGTGCATAGCCTAACGGGCAAACCAAGCTAAAATCAAAGAAAAGCTAAACTCAGCGATCAACTCGCTCCAAAAAGAAAAAGGGGTTTTGCACTCGCCCGGTTTGGGGCCGAAATGGTCCGGGCGAGGAGGTAAGTTTTCCTTATTGGGATGGGGTAAATAAACTTTTATTTTAGCGGCGGGGCACGGAGTGTTCCTCCCGCAAGGCGTTAAATGGATACTGTGATGAGGCCAGCCTTCGGCTCGTTTATCCATGCTTATTTATAGACATTGGCCTCGAGAGAGAACCATGGCGCTACACTATGATGAGCGCTCGTAAAGTTGATCGTTTCGGTGGCATATTTTAGAGAACACCAAATTGAAGTTTTAATATCAAACTGTCCGTACGCGGCATCAGCTGGGGTGAACAGAATTTTGATTCGGCTGGGGGCTTTGCGCCCTCTGCCGCATACTGGGGAGTTTTGTGGGGAACGGGGCATAACTGAGCATTTTTCGATCAGTCGTCACGGTGACGCTGGCGCTCATTTGCGATACCTACGAGGTTCACCTCAAAGCTGGAGCAATGTTTCTGCAAGTCTTTATTAGTCCGAACATATCCAAATACTGTGAAACAACAGCAAAAGAGAACCGAGATAAGCCATTACCAGCGTTCCCTTGGGAACAGTGAACACCTTATGCTCAACATACGTTGCCTAGAATTTGTTGTCTTTTGAGTCCCAAATTTTCCTAGCTCAGTAGAATAAAAGAAATTTTGAGGGCTTTCTAAAGCCCGACGGAGGCTGGTCCGTCCCTAATCTGCATTGCTGTTCAAGCCCCAAACACGGTATGAGCGTTGAACAATCCACTACGCTACAAATTTGGAAAACCATCTCAACAAATCATCGAGCAAGTCCTTATTTTGTGGTGTGCACGTTCGAGAAATTTTACCGTGGTCGGCTCAGGAAAATTCGACAGTCCTAACTCAGAAGCAGCAAGTCATGTAAAACCTGGACGAGAGGCGTCCATTTCGGTGTGCCTTACCTATGACCACGGGGAATCAGAAACACTTCGAATCGGTTAATCAGTCCCCACTATGCTCTGTCCGAGTGTGTCCTAGTCCGCCTAACGTCTCCCACGTCGGAACTCGATATTAGTGATTGATTCCAGACAAGGTCGTGTGTAGCTTTTCGGCGGAGCCTGGGATTGCAACCCGAGCATGAATGTTTCCTCCTACGGGCAAAGGCGTGCTACATTCGGGGTGCTTAAATGAACGGCCTGTTACTCTTCAACTGGCAGAGAAAATAAACCCCTGCTACCGCTACTCCTTCTGTTACTTACGAGCATTGATCCTCGGGGCAGCACCAGCTGAACCCCCTTCGCGAGGTATATACCTACGCGGAAATCCTTTGTCCATCGAGTCGCCACGAAGTAAAACGAAAAAGCGAAAACAAAGCAGAGACGCATGAAAATCATAAACACCGAAATAGTGCGTCGGAGCCGGTCAGTAAAGTCGACCGAACTCCGCTTTGTCGAAGTCCAACTGATTCCAAGATTCGACGCGTTGGTCGTAACCTCGAAATTTTCGCCTGTAGTTAAGGATGGCGATTTTGTCGCCGTCCAATCGTTGGCGATTTCTTGACGACCACTTTTTTGGGTTTTCTGTACAGTGTCCAATTGTGGACACTTCCGGAAATTCGAATCTTGACAGCTACCGTAAACCGTCGATGTCCTTAAAGAGAGTCGGCTTCAATTAAATTTGTCGTCATCAAGTTTGAATCTTCAGAGTACTCGCAAGTTGACCATCTGTGATTTTCTTCCCAATTTTCTCAAGAAAAGTAAATTTTGAAGTCCCAATTTCCCGTCCTTATTGCCGGATGTCCAGCGAAATTGGATGCTAAACTCACAACGTTCGAACTGTTTCCTGTCCCAGCTTAATTTAAACTATTTCGAATACTTTCGGGTCACGCAATTTCCTTCGTCAACCCCAATTAGCGTGACAATCTGCTCATATTTTGACTATTTGCTCTTCCCAGCCCATCCCGAGTCGGCAAACAGCAACTCGGCCTTTGTGGTTTTCGACTTGCCGCCCTCATAATTAAGCTAAATTTGACTTAGCAGATGACCCTCGTTCGTGAGGACATCCGAAAACAACGAAGAAGAGCCGAGCTTGTTTGAAATTTGCTCGCGAGTGCCTATGTTTCAAAGTCTCGCCGGGGGGGGGAACCGACGACGGGAAATTATCCGTATCGGGGCCAGAGACGGGGCAAACCCTAACGTACCCTTATAACTGGTCAGGCGCCCTGCTCCAGTGCCCCTAGGTTCTGCGGGAGGGCCCTAAAGTCGCCCCCTTCGTCCTATCTGTCCATACTTTGTCCGTCCGTAAAACTCTGACATTTAACATCTTTTAGTACGTGGTGTCCTCGTCCGTCCGTTTTTCTGTGTCCTTATATATGGTTATATACATATGTACATATATATATCCTTACCTCTACACACATACACATGCACAAACACATACATTACACATTAGACACGCTGGCGTCCTGAGCGACAGAAATGTCTCTCAGGATAAATACACACGCACAACACGTCAAACACAACAACAACAAAGCGACAAAGAATAAAACCGACCAGAAACGTCGGTTAGAGAGAGAACGAGGACAAAAACGAAAGGACAGAGAGGACACGGAGAGGGCGTGGAAAGGGAAGCGGGACAAGGGGAATTTCGAGGGGCTGGGGCGAGATTCGGTCCCAGGACGAAGAATGGGGCCGATCGATACAAGACACGAGGGGGAAGGACGTAGTAGCAGATCGGGACCCACTTATGGGTTCCGATGTATGTTAGTATGGGGAGCTTCAGCGGGCTCTCCTACGTTAAAGGTTGGGCGGAGCGACGCCCGCCGGGTATAGTTGGACTCACCGTCCAACGGCGATTTAAATGAGGGGTGATATTGCTACTGGGGCGGCAGGGGTAAGAACAGCACTAAAATTGCAGCGATTAGAGAGAGTGGTGGCTACGGTAGGGGCGTTTTTGCTGGTTGTCCCAGGTTAACGGGGCGGCGGACCGAGACCCACTGGGTATTTTTGGAGATATCTCATCGAGACGAATCCGTTGCGCGGCGGTTCGCCCATCTCCGAGTTGAGAGAAAATTCTCGATTTATCGGTGCCCATCAGCGGTTGGCAACAGCTTTCTAGGATCCTTTGAGTGTCTACGGCGAGTCAGGAGGGAGTCGGACGGAGGTCCGGCGCACATCTTTGAACTCAGCTAGTCGTTATGAGCAAAACGAGGGGTCGTATGCACCGGTTCGAACGCAGGGTAGAGCAACGAAGATGTCGGAATGTGGGGGCTTGCATTAGTTGCATACTGCAATGGGCTACGGAAGCGAAGCGGTTTTACCTGAAAGAGTTGTCCACATGGCACACACACAAGTAGATACATTTACATATTTTATATACATATGGTATGTCCTAAATATATGGAAGGTAACAGTCCAGATTCCACGTTGACAATCCCACCTAGCGTAAGTAGCGATCGTCTCTACACGTGGAAAGCGAAGTTTCGGCGTTGTCCGGGCGTCTTTGGGAGGTCCAACCACAATTCCCAAAATGTTCTACCAGCCTGCTCCGGTTATTTTCCGGATCATGGTACAGTAGGCGGTGACGGGCCTTCGAATTAGCCCGACATCCGTCATCCCTTACAGTCGCGAGGGCTGCCAAACGAATGATTCCCGCTTGTTGCGACTTGTTGTTTTCCGTGACCATGACTTAATATATTGCTAAAACCAAGTAAATTTAATATTTTTGATTTCAGTCTTAACAAACTTGCTTTATTGAACGTGCAGCCAGGAGTCTCCTATTCCCGGACGGTCGTAACCGTCAAACCTATAGCACATAGTGTCCGCTGATTGGGTTTTGGACTAATTTCCAAACTCCTTTGGGGTGGGGCTCCTTCTTCAGTCGTACAGATCGGTTCAATCGATTGATTTATTACCCTGTACTTCGGTCAGATCGTAACACTCGTCCCGGGCATAGTCATTTACAACAAAGGAATATAGCATGTTATACGAGACGGTTCAATGATACGGCATTTTGTACAACTGTTCAATGACGCGGTATTTTATACAACTGTTCAATGATACGGTATTTTTATACAACTGTTCAATGATACGGTATTTTTTATACAAACTGTTCAATAATACAACATTTTTTACAAACTGTTCAATGATACAACATTTTAGACAAACTGTTCAATAATACAACATTTTATACAAACTGTTCAATAATACAACATTTTATGCAAACTGTTCAATAATACAACATTTTATACAAACTGTTCAATGATACAACATTTTATACTAACTGTTCAATGGTACGGCATTTTATATACAAACAGTTTGTGTAACTGCGGCAGGTGGTCGGGGAGCAGGTTCTCGGGGAATCAGGCGCGGGATTACCGCTCGAGCTTCGGCTCCATGTGGTATATAGTCCTCGTACACTCGACGGCGGTCCCTAGCCTGGCGATGTGGTTGACGTCGAGTGGGTCGGGGAGGCTCTGTCCTTTTTCCGACTTTCTCACCAGAAGGTCCCAACTCAGGGGAACTCTCACTTTCCTCAGTAGAAGGGTCAAGTTCGAAGCGGGGTCTTCGACTAGGTCCCGGTAAAAGTTGACTTAGGGGTATTTCGTCCTCCCAGTCTTCCCAACTAACATGCGGTCGAGCTTTAGCGCGTGCGGGTCGAGCTAGAGTCCCTTTTATGGCGGAGGATGCGCTGTGCGGCGGCGCCTTCTTCCTCCCCCGAACAGAAGAACCCTCGGTTGACTCGCCGATGGTCGAAGTTATCTCGCTAACCGTGGGAACGGCTCGCGTTCGAGATCGTTTGGCTTTGCCGTCCTCCGAAGCTTCGGTGGGTCGGCGTGTCTCTTTCGTGTCTTTTTCCTTTTCCTCACGTCTCCTAGCCAAGCTTTCAACAAATTCTGCCACAATGTCGTCGGCGGCCGTTTGGGCCTCCGAGGGTGGGTGCTGTATGATAGGTCCTGCTAAATATTCTACTAAATTGGTTGCATCCTGAAGCTCTCCTCGAGGACGGGCCTCTTCATCTTTGATTCTCTTCCTCTCTTCTAATGCCCATTCCCATTCTGCTTGTTGTTTTTGTCTCCTAGTGGTCCAGCGACCGAAGGAAGAAACATGTGGGGTACAGGTCTCCTGTTCCGGTAGGGGGGACAACGCAACAGGGGTTATCCATTGGTGGGGTGGGGTCCTAGCTATACGTTCCGCTAGGGGCGAAAGTAAAGGTGCGATTGCCTACCGATGCGGTGGCTTTGGGGAATCCACAGTTTCGGGTGACGTGTTCTCGGAATTTGCAGAGGACGCTGGTTCAGTAGCCGGTGTGGGGGTTTTAACTGGTTTCTGTCGTGGTTTAGGTACGGGTTTTCTAGTTAGGGCTGGTTCTACGGGAGGCTGGCTATAAACTGGGGCGGATTGCGTAGGTGGTGGTCTAGGAGGTATCGATACGGTGTAATCCATTCATCTGGGGTATACTCCTCTAACGTAGCTTCGAATCCTAAAGGCATTAGCGGCGTGTGTGGGAGCGGAGTAGGTGGAGCGGAATATGCGTGGCGAGGTTTGGGGTATCGTAGTTCATGCAACTCAGGGGCTCACGATGAAGGCGGTACGGTACCGGTGGTTTACCCGAGTCGGTGATTAAGCGTTGTGAGCGGGGACTGCGGTAAGTTTGTGTAGCGGCTGCGGCGCGGCGTTGGGCAGGCGTAAGCGGCGAAGTCTGGACAGCGTCTTCTACGGCTGAAGTCGGAGATACAGCTGGTTCTGGAGTATGGAACGAGGACTCATCCGGGTCTTGTGAAGCGAGTAGTTCGACGAGGCCTAAGTCGTTGACGTTAAATGGTCGTAACGAGCGGCTATTGCCTGAGCGTGGCAGAGCTAAGGGTCTAATTGGTTCCTCAGTTCTGACGGATCGCTCTTGTTCCTGTAAGGTAACTGGGGCAGTATGTCGTCAGTATTCTGGAGAGAATGAGCCTGGGGGTTTATCAAGCGCATAAGGTAACTTAGCGGGGTCTTGTGTAGCGAGTTCTTGCGAGATAGCGGGCCATTCGGTGTCGGGAGTTCTATCGGGATCACAAATAGGTAACCTGTTTTGTTGTGGAGCTCCGGATGAACCTTGGGCTGGGGCCTGAATGGCTAATTGTTTCACTACGGCGCGGTGTATGTCGGCCTGAGCTTGCGTGTATACTAGATTAGCATCGCCGATCTCCACACTAGTTGTATCGGATGCACCGTCGATGTCTTGGCGTAATCGGTCGACTGCCTCTGGGTCGGCAGCCTGTAGTTCCCTAGCGAAATATTTATCGGCAAGGATAGTTTCTCCTGGTTCCTGTAGCGCAGCCTCGATGTATGCACAGCTTTCAGTAAATCAGCCATGTCGGGAAAACTACTAAGTGGTCTGTAGCATGGTTTGGTGCGGTTTATATGGACTACATGGTCGGAGGCGTTGGGTTGTCCAGGGAGTTTGACACAGATGCAGGGCAGCATTATCTTAGTGATTTGGTACGGTCCACACCATCTGCGTTCCAGTTTACGTGATAGTCCATGTGTTGTATAATATCGGTAGACCCACACATGATCGTTGACTCGGTAATCTGGAACCTTGATTTTGCGATTGTAATAGCGTTTCCAGTATTCCTTTGCGGATTCCATGGAACGATAGGCTGGATCTCTGATCGTGGCTAAAATCGTTGTACGTTAGCGCGGTAAGCTTCTGCTCCGGGATAGCGTCCCCAATCAGTCTGTATTTCGATTCCACCCGGTACACGGGGTTGGAATCCGTGCATGAGCATGAAAGGTGTGTAATGTGTAGAAGCATGTACTGCGGAATTGTAGGACATTATGCAGTAGGGTAGAACTTCGTCCCAAGTAGTATGGTCATTCTCGGGTAGAGCTACTATTAAGAGGAATAGTAGTGTGCGGTTGAAATGTTCGATCTCTGCATTGGTTTTCGGATTGTAACTCAAAGTTTCTCGCTTAAAAGTGTGTAACCTAGCGCACAATGCTTCCATGACTTCTGAAACGAAGCATCCTCCCCGGTCGGAAACTAGTTCCTCGGGAGCGCCACAGCGGCACACTACGTCTTCGACGAAAACTTGAGCTACGCTCTTAGCTGTTTGGTCAGGCAATGTGGCGGCGATGACTAATTTAGTGAATTGGTCAATGAAGGCAATGACGTACCGATTTCCCTTTCGGGACAACACCCGAGTGTCCAATATGTCAACGAACATGCGGTGCATTGGGGCACTAGCCAGCGGGTTATCTCCGAGCGCGGCTCGAACATTTTGGGGCAAATTTCGTGATCGCTGGCAAAGTACGCACCGTTTTACGTATTCATCGACATCCTTACCCATGGTCTCCCGGTAATAGAATTGTTTGAGTTTGCTCAATAGACGATCCCTACCTGGTTGTCCACCGAATAGAGTGTCGTGTTCGTGTTTGAGTATTTGTCGAATGAGTAGTCTGGGCACACACAGTTTAGGTCTGTGGTCGTTCGGCATGATAGGATGTAGGTAAAGAATGGCTGTGTCGGGGCAGAGACGGTAGTGATGGGCTTCTAACTTGAGAGCAGTCGCTGCCTTTTCATCAGCTGGCGGCTGTCGAGTATGTAAGTACCACCATATGGGTCCAAATTGTTTGTCTCTACGTTGGATGTAAGGGATGTAATTGAGAAAATTTCTCCCCTCATATTATTGAAAGTGCGGTAAATATATGTGTTCACCAGTGTCATAAACCTGTTCAGGGCGTTGTAAACCTACTCGCGGTCCACATGCATAGGCGACCCTAATTAAGGTATCGAACTCCTCGACTTCTGGTAAACCACCATATCTCTTCCTAGCAGTTCTGTTGGTAATGTCCGGGGTCTAGTAGGGTCAGGTGTACCAGCAGTGGCACGGTTGAGCTGTCGCTTGCAGCGCCAGGGGCAGGCGTTGTCGGAGCAGTCGGGGTTCTTGTGGCAGCGTAGGCCTAACGAATGGATCAGGGGCCGATGAGGGTCCAGGGGTTGAGTCACTCACAGGTTCTCGTGTTGGGGCTTGTTCAGTCGGCGGTCCGGGAGCGGTCGAGCGCCTCCAGGGCACTTCGACTCCTTCAGGCCATGGGCGTCGATGTCTTCACAGAAAATGAAACGCGTTGGGTCCTGTAGGGGATCATATCCTGGTCCTCCTAACATGCGATAGAAGCGTTCTCTAACGTACTCAGGTGTGATGTTAACGGGAGCGTCTGGGGGAAGTCCCATTAGCTGTCGCGTGAGCCGTTTCCAGGCTTCTTCAGTAGGGAGTCTCCGCGGTGGTTTGGCAGGAGCTTTGCCCTTGCCACGATCCTGTCATTTTACGGCTACAGCAACTATTCGAGGATGGTCCTGTGCGTCATATTCGGCTTCGTCGGCCGAGTCGGAAAATTCTACGTCGTGTCGGGGGTCGCGTGAAAGTCCATCTGCATAGGCATTGGCCTTACCAGGGCGATATTCGATATTGAATCCACCGAATTCCATAAGTAACTCATTTCGCCATTGGGCTAGGCGTTAATTTCGCGGTGGTCTTTCAAATAGTGCCTTAAGTGGCTTATGATCAGTCTCGACATGGAATTCGTGTCCAATCAGGTAATGCCTGAAATGTAAAGCAGCCCATCTGATAGCAAGGGCTTCGATTTCAATAGCGGGGTAACGACGTTGGTAGTCCACTAGCGATTTGCTTGCGTAGGCGATAGGCAATTTCCCTTTATCGGTCTTTTGCGAGAGCACGGCTCCTAAAGCGTACCCTGAAGCGTCCGTTTGTAGTATGAAGGGTTTGGAAAAGTCCGGGTAGATGAGTAGTGGTTCTTGTACCAGTGCTTTGCGTAGCTTTCCGAATGCTTCCTCGCATTGCGGTGTCCATTTAAATTCGTTGTCCTTACGTCGGAGAGCATTGAGTGGTTCGCAGATTTCGGAATAGTGTGGTATGAATTTGTGGTAGTAGCCTACAAGTCCCAGGAAGCTCTGTAATTGTTTGAGAGTTTCAGGTCTTTTATAGTTATCGATCGCGGCTGTTTTCTCGGGGTCAGGTTTAACTCCTTCAGAGCTAATAATGTGTCCAAGGTATTTTAATTGTTTCTGTCCGAATTGGCATTTGGAGGGTTTTAGTTTGAGATTAGCCTTACGAACCCTATAGAAGACTGTGATGAGATCTGCTAAGTGCTGTTCAAATGTGGGTGAGAAAACTAATATGTCATCTATGTAAATGAGGCATCGCTCCCATTCTAAACCTTTTAAAATGATTGACATGCACCTTTGGAAGGCGCCTGGAGAAGAATTTAACCCGAAAGGTAGAACATTGTATTCGTATTGTCCGTGGACAGTAACAACAAAGGAGGTCTTTTCCTTGGTTTCAGGGTCTAATTCTAACTGCCAAAACCCTTTGTTTAGATCCAAACTCGACATGAACTTTGTGTTTCGCAGGCATCCTAATATGTCATCGATGCGAGGTAACGGGTACAAGTCGCGTTCGGCGACTACGTTGAGCTTACGAAAATCCACACATAAACGTAAGGTGACGTCACTCTTGGTGACATACACAATGGGTGAGCCCCAAGGCGAATCTGATGGTGTTATAAGGCCTGCTTCCACCATATTGTTTAGCTCTTCCCTCAAGGGTTCGCGTAGACAATGTGCCAATCGGTAGGGCACTTGTTTTATGGGTTTCGCGTCCCCAGTAATTATCCTATGCTGGTGTACACCACACCTACCTAGGTCGAATGGGTGCACACTAAATATGTCGGCGTTTTCAGAAATAGTGGTTTTCAATTGTTTTAGTTCATAAGGGTTAAGTGGTTTGTCCAAAATAGATTTTGCTTAATACCTGTATGGATCGTTCCGTGTCGATTGTTTTCTTTTGCTCATTTATGACCTGTACTACGTTGTCTCGTGTAACCCCAATGTTGTTGCATTGCTTAGCGTGCTGAGGGGGTCCAAGCTGAAGCAGACGCTTGTTGCTGTCGTATAAGAGCTCGACCTCATTGTCATCAAGCATCTCGATGTGTCCGATTGTTTGTCCTGCGTGTATTGCAACGGGTATGTTTCCAAAATTCATTATCGCCACTGGAATCATGCGTTGACCGGTGAGTACCAAAGAGTGGGCTATGGCGATGTCCCTAATGAAGGGGTCTGGTACGAACAAAGCTTGGCCAGTGGGCGGTTGAGTGATCTCGGGGATCGCGTTGATGAATAGTTCTGTGTTCGGCGGTACCTGTGTATATTTCCTGGATACTACGTTAATGACTGCCGGTCGATAGTGTCCTTGGTCGGCGAAGGGTGCGGAACAGTTCTCCATCCCGTTTGATAAATCCAAACAGCGGTCCTTGAAATTTATGGTTACATACGGTAGTAAAGCCATGAAGTCGGTACCCAAGATGCATTCATACGGGGTGTCGGTAGTTACTTGGAAGTCGCATGGGGTGCTTAGCGAGCCTATAGTAATTGGTGCTTTCACCACTCTGCTAATTGTCAATTCCTGTTGTGTAGCTGAGACTATCCGGGTAGTGTTTGTGTCTCGGGATACTAAACCTAAACGGGCACCTAGGGCTTGGGACATGATTGAGACGTCGGCTCCGGTGTCTACAAGTGTCGTGACTGGGGTTCCAAGCATAGTCGCGTTGATGAGAAGTGGAGTGTTACCGGCATTCATTGTGTTTAATTGTCGGGTGAACATACCTTGTCGGGGTCCGCGAGGTAAGTCACGGGTAGGAGCAGCGAATAATTCGTCGTCCTCAATGAATACAAGTTCCTCTTCGGACGAAGCACGGGTTGTCAATAGTCTGTTAGAGCGACGCGGGACACGATTGGACACAACGGACACGCGCGGCGTCCCCGAAGGTACAATCGAAACCTCGGTCGGCGAAACTCCGGGTCTAATCCATCTAATAGCTTTTCGGGGTTTGCCATCAGTTTTGATCAGTCTCCCGCGGCACGGAAGCCATCGGGATAGATAATACGCGTACTTAGGAGAGACCTTGCACTTGGTCATGCAGTAGACCAGGCTAATTACGCTAACGATGATGGTAACTATAAAGTAGGGCGAAAGTCCGGTATACTCTAAAGCAGGAAAGTTAACTATCTTTTGTACTTGTTCCTTGGCTATCTGAGCTACTTGTAAGTTGGTCGCCTTAGCATCGTCGAGTAAACTCCAGGTTAAAGGTCTTAGTTTGAGGCCGGAGAGCCGGTCAATGGTAATATTTGATCCAAATTTAATTGTGATTTCCTCAGGCTTTAGCATGCTCGTTAGTACGATCGATCCTACTACCAACTGTGTATAATTTCCATGGGGAAACCATAAGATTCCGTTAGGCGGAACCTAAATGGCCTTGCCTAGGGTCACGTGCGCGAGCTGTCAAAGATTACTCAGTATAACTTCAGGTTCACTGGTCCTAATTAGGACACCTTGAATAGTTGTGTGTACGGCGGTATCATTGGCGAGTGGGCCGATAAGGGCGCGGTTGCTACATGCGTGCTTGGTGGATTCTGGCACAAGCTCACCTGCGATGATCCATTCTAAGCAATTTGTGCTGTGGTCGGTTAGCAGCGCGTGGGGTGCACAAAAAGCAATTCCGGGTCTGTGCTTGCATGCTCTTAGATTCAGCGACTCGAAACGCACATGTCCCAGTCTGGCTGCATACTGCAGTAGCGGTGGTCTCAACTGTGTAATCGTGTCAGGAACGTTTCAACCTGTGTTATAAATCCGAAAATAAGGTCGAACATCGCTGCGTTTAGGCAAGGGTAACTGCAAAATAAAGCCAAAGCGAAATCCCGTTAAATCTACACTTACGGGCATCACTCGACCAAACTGATATGCTAGACTGGGTTCTCGCATCAGGATGGTTTTGGATATGCGGGAGTCCATGGCGAATAATCGTCGTAGCATGACGACATCGATAACAGCAGGGGAGAGTTCACCGTTTAACATAGACTCCATTATGGCCTGTACCGTCGAGCGCATGTCCGCTCGAAGTATGTGGTCAATCAATTGATGGTGCACGTGGGTGACCTCTTTCTGGTCGGCACATCTGACCTGCTCAATCATGGAGGCTACCTCCTGCATGCTGTGGTTTAAAAATGCATAAATGTCCTCGTTAGCTCGGGTTAATTGCTTTATTGCTTTAGTGTTCCGAAAAGAGACCTCATTCGTCTCGCGCATAAATTTTTCGAGAACGGTCACTTGTTGACGCACGTTATTAATATGAACGCCGTTAGCGAAGGCCATTCCTAAACCTAGAAAACCAGAAACGGCTCCTGCAACGGCGGCGATTAGGCGTGCAAAGCGTTTTTCTCGGCGGTTGGTAAGGTCACACAAGTGCTCGTTCTCTACGCAGAAAGAGTGCACAAGTAGCGAGTAATAATTTGTATCTAAGATGCCATGATATGCATCGTCCAGCTCGCGTTCTAGTGCGCTCAAGGTCGTGTGCAGCTGCGGGTACTCAGTACAATTCGCCTTCCTGCAGCAATCAGCTCGGCAGGATCCGTTAACTTCGTTTGGTGGACAAACATTGCTTACGTAGGGATCTGACTTGCGTTCCCAATCTCTCAATGATAGCTGCAGGACCACTGGCAAGTGCGTAGTCTTATCAGAGGTGATCACCAAACCCTGCGGTTCGACAACGACACCTACTTGACGGTTTACAAACGCACCTAGTCGCGAGATTGCATCACTGAAAGGCCAGAGCGTGGCGTGCGTAGAGTTCAACGTCAAAAACCAAAGTAGCAGTAAGATAGTACAAACTTTCCGCATACCTGTATTTTGACCTGGGCCGTTATTCAGGCCAGGTGAAGAGGGTCGGGCCATCTTTCGGGGAGGCTACGATTCATCTTCACTGTCCACTACTTGTTCATCAGATCCACTCGGGGTTTCCCTATCAGCTGGTCGGACATTCTCTACCGTTGGTTCATTCTGCTCATCGAGATCCTCTTCGGACGTGCTCAAACAGTCAGCCATCGCTAGTGCCAGCTGTTCGTCCAGGTCTTGAGTAGAGCTATTGATACTACTGCGTCGGAGTGTACACGGTTCCGAAATTAGGTAGTCCACTTCTACATGTTCACCGATGGTCATGTGGCACTCGATTTGGAGCAGATTAACGCTAGCAGGACGTCTCAGGAGTCTTAAACGTGCACACAAGAGCACTACGCGATCCCGTCTATGGGACTCGTGGGTAAACTCCATGCTATTCATTGCGTACTGAACAAAAGTAGTTATTGGGACTCCTTCACTGCCCTGATTTCTGTAGATGAATTCCAACAGCTGAGGCGCTTCGCTCAGCATCTCATGTAAGTCGATGTTGGCTGCACGGGAGAGCCGTTGCATTTGGGGCGTCTGAATACCAATATAGTAACGCCAGTTAGGTATTATATACCCATCAATCCGGTCCCAGCTTAATTTAAACTATTTCAAATACTTTCGGGTCACGCAATTTCCTTTTTCAACCCCAATTAGCGTGACAATCTGCTCATATTTTGACTATTTGCTCTTCCCAGCCCATCCCGAGTCGGCAAACATCAACTCGGCCTTTGTGGTTTTCGACTTGCCGCCCTCCTAATTAAGCTAAATTTGACTTAGCAGATGACCCTCGTTCGTGAGGACATCCGAAAACAACGAAGAAGAACCGAGCTTGTTTGAAATTTGCTCGCGAGTGCCTATGTTTTAAAGTCTCGCCGGGGGGTACCGACGACGGGAAATTATCCGTCTCGGGGCTAGAGACGGGGCAAACCCTAACGTACCCTTAGCTGGTCAGGCGCCCTGCTCCAGGGCCCCTAGGTTCTGCGGGTGGCCCTAAAGTCGCCCCCCTTCGTCCTATCCGTCCATACTTTGTCCGTCCGTAAAACTCTGACATTTAACATCTTTTATTACGTGGTGTCCTCGTCCGTCCGTTTTTCTGTGTTCTTATATATGGTTATATACATATGTACATATATATATATCCTTACATCTACAAACATACACATGCACAAACACATACACTACACATTAGACATGTTGGCGTCCTGAGCGACAGAAATGTCGCTCAGGATAAATACACACGCACAACACGTCAAACACAACAAGAACAAAGCGGCAAAGAATAAAACCGATCAGAAACGTCGGTTAGAGAGAGAACGAGGACAAAAACGAAAGGACAGCGAGGACACGGAGAGGGCGTGGGAAGGGAAGCGGGACAAGGGGAATCCCGGGGGAATTTCGAGGGGCTGGGGCGAGATTCGGTCCCAGGACGAAGAATTGAGCCGATCGATACCAAACACGAGGGGGAAGGACGTAGTAGCGGATCGGGACCCACATATGGGTTCCGATATATGTTAGTGTGGGGAGCTTCAGCGGGTTCTCCCACGTTAACGGTTGGGCGGAGCGATGCCCGCCGGGTATTGTTGGACTCACCGTCCAACGGCGATTTAAATGAGGGGTGATATCGCTACTGGGTCGGCAGGGGTAAGAACAGCACTGAAATTGCAGCGATTAGAGAGAGTGGTGGCTACGGTAGGGGCGTTTTTGCTGGTTGTCCCGGGTTAAGGGGGCGGCGGACCGAGACGCGCTGGGTATTTTTGGAGATGTCTCATCGAGACGAATCCATTGAGCGGCGGTTCGCCCATCTCCGAGTTGAGAGAAAAATCTCGATTTATCGGTTCCCATCAGCGGTTGGCAACAGCTTTCTAGGCCTCTTTGAGTGTCTACGGCGAGTCAGGAGTGTCTCGGACGGAGGTCCGGCGCACATGTTGGAACTCAGCTAGTCGTTATGAGCAAAACGAGGGGTCGCATGCACCGGTTCGAACGCGGGGTAGAGCAACGAGGATGTCGGAATGTGGGGGCTTTGATTAGTTGCATACTGCAATGGGCTACGGAAGCGAAGCGGTTTTACCTAAAAGAGTTGTCCACAGGGCACACACACACAAGTAGATACATTTACATATTTTATATATATATGATATGTCCTAAATATATGGAAGGTAACAGTCCGGGTTCCACGTTGACAATCCCACCTAGCCTAAGTAGCGATCGTCTCTACACGTGGCAAGCGAAGCTTCGGCGTTGTCCGGGGCGTCTTTGGGAGGTCCACCACAATTTCCAAAGTGTTCTACCAGCCGGCTCCGGTTATTTCCCAGATCATGGTACAGTAGGCGGTGACGGGCCTTCGAATTAACCCGACATCCGTCATCCCTTACAGTCGCGAGGGCTGCCAAACGTACGATTCCCGCTTGTTGCGACTTGTTGTTTTCTGTGACCATGACTTAATATATTACTAAAACCAAGTAAATTTAATATTTTTTGATTTCAGTCTTAACAAACTTGCTTTCTTAACGTGTGCCAGGGGCCGCCTATTCCCGGACGGTCGTAACCGTCAAACCTATAGCACATAGTGTCCGCTGGTTGGGTTTTCGACTAATTTCCAAACTCCTTTGGGGTGGGGTTACATCTTCAGTCGTACAGATCAGCTCAGTCGATTTATTACCCTGTACTTCGGTCAGATCGTAACATTGTCCCGGTCATAGTCAGTTACAACAAAGGAATATAGCATGTTATACGAGACGGTTCAATGATACGGCATTTTGTACAACTGTTCAATGACACGGTATTTTATACAACTGTTCAATGATACGGTATTTTTATACAACTGTTCAATGATACGGTATTTTTTATACAAACTGTTCAACGATACAACATTTTATACAAACTGTTCAATACTACAACATTTTATACAAACTGTTCAATGATACAACATTTTATACAAACTGTTCAATAATACAACATTTTATACAAACTGTTCAATAATACAACATTTTATGCAAACTGTTCAATAATACAACAAACGCGTATAGTAAATGACTTACTCATGATGCAAAAATATATTCATAATTTAATTACCTTGAATTTCTTTTGTTATAATCATAATACCCATACAGTTGGTTAAGCACACTAATTAATTATTGGTTACCCATTCTAGGTTTTATCTTCGCAGGTATTTTCTTCTCTCAAAAATCAATTCCTACATGGAAAAATTTAAACTATAATATAGTTACCGCAGCCACGATTAGTACCTTTAAATAGAAATAGATTGATTATAATTATGCTTACGGGTGGGGAATAATTAACCAGACAATTGGCCTGCCTCGTCTCACTAGCCTTCGCATTAATAACTGTGTTAGTTGTATTCACCTTTGGAATGAATTTATTTTGTTATGTAACAAGGTCGTTCCAACCCTGTCACGAGCATTCATTGACTTTCGCACCCAAAAACGCGTTATTGAAATGCCTTGGCACGTAACAGTTTGTATAAAAATGCTGTATCATTGAAATGTTTGTATATAAAATGCCGTACCATTGAACAGTTTGTATAGAATGTTGTATCATTGAACAGTTTGCATAAAATGTTGTATTATTGAACAGTTTGTATAAAATGTTGTATTATTGAACAGTTTGCATAAAATGTTGTATCATTGAACAGTTTGTATAAAATGTTGTATTATTGAACAGTTTGTATAAAATGATGTATCGTTGAACAGTTTGTATAAAAAATACCGTATCATTGAACAGTTGTATAAAAATACCGTATCATTGGACAGTTGTATAAATATACCGTATCATTGAACAGTTGTATAAAAATACCGTATCATTGAACAGTTGTATAAAATACCGTGTCATTGAACAGTTGTGCAAAATGCCGTATCATTCAACCGTCTCGTATAACATGCTATATTCCTTTGTTGTAACTGACTATGACCGGGACGAGTGTTACGATCTGACCGAAGTACAATGTAATAAATCGACTGAACCGATCTGTACGACTGAAGAAGGAGCCCCACACCAAAGCAGTTTGGAAATTAGTCGAAAACCCAACCAGCGGACACTATGTGCTATAGGTTTGACGGTTACGACCGTCCGGGAATAGGAGGCCCCTGGCTGCACGTTCAAGAAAGCAAGTTTGTTAAGACTGAAATCAAAAATATTAAATTTACTTGGTTTTAGCAATATATTAAGTCATGGTCACGGAAAACAACAAGTCGCAACAAGCGGGAATCTGTAAGGGATAACGGATGTCGGGTTAATTCGAAGGCCCGTCACCGCCTACTGTACCATGACCCGGAAAATAACCGGAGCAGGCTGGTAGAACACTTTGGGAATTGTGGTTGGACCTCGCAAAGACGCCCCGGACAACGCCGAAACTTCGCTTGCCACGTGTAGAGACGATGACTACTTACGCTAGGTGGAATTGTCAACGTGGAACACGGACTGTTACCTTCCATATATTTAGGACATACCATATATATATATAATATGTAAATGTATCTACTTGTGTGTGTGTGCCCTGTGGACCACTCTTTCAGGTAAAACCGCCTCGTTTCCGTAGCCTATTTTAGTATGCGACTAATGTAAACCCCCACCTTCCGACGCCCTCGTTCCCCTACCCTACTTTCGAACCGGTGCATGCGACCCCTCGTTTTGTTCACAGCGACTACCTGAGTCCAACGATGTGCGCCGGACCTCCGTCCGAGTCCCTCCTGACTCGCCGTAGACACTCAAAGAGGCCTAGAAAGCTGCTGCCGATCGCTGATGGCCACCGATAAATCGAGATTTTTCTCTCAACTCTGAGATGGGCGAACCGCCCCTCAACGGATTCGTCTCGATGAGACATCTCCAAAAATACCCGACGGGTCTCGGTCCGCCGCCCTGTTAACCCGGGACAACCAGTAAAAACGCCCCTACCGTAGCCACCACTCTCTCTAATCGCTGCAATTTTAGTGCTGTTCTTACCCCTGCGCCCCAGTAGCGATTTAAAGCTCCCTCATTTAAATCGCCGTTGGACGGTGAGTCCAACGATACCCGGCGCGCGTCGCTCCGCCCAACCGTTAACGTAGGAGAGTCCGCTGAAGCTCCCCATACTAACATACATCGGAACCCATAAGTGGGTCCCGATCCGCTACTACGTCCTTCCCCTTCGTGTTTGGTATCGATCGGCCCCATTCTTCGTCCTAGGACCGACCCTCGAAATTCCCCCGGGATTCCCCTTGTCCCGCCTCCCTTCCCACGCCCTCTCCGCGTCCTCGCTGTCTTTTCGTTGTTGTCCTCGTTCTCTCTCTAACCGACGTTACTGGTCGGTTTTCTTCTTTGTCGCTTTGTTGTTGTTGTTTTTGATGTGTTGTGCGTGTGTATTTATCCTGAGCGACCTTTCTGCCGCTCAGGACGCCAACATGTCTAATGTGTAGTGTATGTGTTTGTGCATGTGTATGTGTGTAGATGTAAGGATACATATATATATGTACATATGTTTATAACCATATATAAGGACACAGAAAAACGGACGGACGAGGACACCACATACTAAAAGACGTTAAATTTTAGAGTTTTACGGACGGACAAAGTATGGACGGATAGGACGAACGGGGGGCGAATTTAGGGCCCTCCCGCAGAACCTAGGGGCCCTGGAGCAGGGCGCCTGGCCAGTTCAGGTACGTTAGGGTTTGCCCCGTCTCTGGCCCCGAGACGGATAATTTCCCGTCGTCGGTTCCCCTCCGGCGAGACTTTGAAACATAGGCACTCGCGAGCAAATTTCAAACAAGTCGGCTCTTCTTCGTTGTTTTCGGATGTCCTCACGAACGAGGGTCATCTGCTAAGTCAAATTTAGGTTAATGAAGGGGGCGGCAAGTCGAAAACCACAAAGGCCGAGTTGATGTTTGCCGACTCGGGATGGGCTGGGAAGAGCAAATAGTCAAAATATGAGCAGATTGTCACGCTAATTGGGGTTGAAGAAGGAAATTGCGTGACCCGAAAGTATTCGAAATAGTTTAAATTAAGCTGGGACCGGAAACAGTTCAAATGTTGTGAGTTTAGGATACAATTTCGCGGGACATCCGGCGATAAGGACGGGAAATAGGGACTTCAAAATTTACTTGAGAAAATTGGGACGAAAATCACAGATGGTCAACTTCCGAGTACTCGGAAGAATCAAAATTGATGTCGGCAAATTTAATTGAAGCCGACTATCTTTCTCTCTTTAAGGACATCGACGGTTTACGGTAGCCGTCAAGATTCGATTTTCCGGAAGTGTCCCCAATTGGACACTGGACAGAAAACCCAAAAAAGTGGGCGTCAAAAAATCACCGACGATTGGACGCCGACAAAATCGCCATCCTTAACTACAGGCGAAAATTTCGAGGTTACGACCAACGCGTCGAATCTTGGAATCAGTTCGACTTCGGCAGCGCGGAGTTCGGTCGACTCTACTGACCGGTTCCGACGCTTGAGTTTTGTATTGTAGTTTCATAATTTCTGCTTTTCCGTGCTTTCGGCTTTTGCGAGTTTGGAATGGGATTCGACAGATGGAGGACCCGCGTAGACATCTTCTGTCTCGCGGAAGGGGACTAGCGATTGCTGTCCCGGATCGAACATTGTAAGTCAGAAGGAGGCTCGAGAGTACGTGGGTTTATTTTCCGCGGCGACGACTGTAACAGACCATTCGTTAGAATTTAGGTAATTGTACCACGATTTTACACTTGTACACTAGTCGAGTAGGCGTCCGTCGCTGGACGTTTCACTGTCCACGCCAAATTGCTACACTTTCATAGGTCCCTTGACAAAACCTCGTCTAGTCAAGTTCCATTTTTGGCATTTTGAGCGATTGCACGGATAGTACCAAATTGTAGGCACCAAGGCCGAAGTCCGTCTGACGTGGACGCTTCTCATCCAGGTTTTACATGGTCTGCTGTTTTGAGTTAGGGCTCTCGAATATTCCTGAGTCGATCACGGTAAAATTTTCTTGAATGTGCACACCACAGACATAGGGACTTACTTAATTGCTTGTTGTTTTGGTTTCCAAAATTGCAGTTAGTTGATCGTTCAATGCTCATGCCGTGATAGGGCTTGGACAGAAACGCAGATTAGGGACGGAGGGCTAGCTTCAAGAAGCCCTCAAAATTTCTTCTATTTCATCGAGTTAAGAAAATTTGGGAATTTAAAAGACTAAACAAATTCTAGGGACGCTAACTTGAGCTTAAGGTGTTTGCTGCTTTAACGGAATGTTGTCTCGGAATCATCTTGGCTTAGTTGTCTGGATCCGACTTTAGAGCACATAGACGACATGTTCGGTAGGCATCTCATTTATACTCCAATGTCGTTAGGACGACTGACCGGAGGAACGGTAGGTGACCAATTAAAACCCCTATGATCACAACATTTGGCTAGGGGAATAAGAGCGCAGCCGACTAAAATTCCGACGACCCCGTTTGGTGCCGCGTACGCTCCGTTTGATGGTGATATGCCAGTTTTAAGCCCGAAAGACTATTTTATCAAAACAACTAAGTTTACCGGTGTTCACCATCGCACTACGTAATGGTCTTCTCTTGAGACCATTGTCTAAAAGAGATAGAATTAAAGTTTGCCCGTGCGCCAGCACTAGACAGCACCATGGCAGGAGAAACACACCGTGTCCCTGCCTTCAAACAAAATTTCAGGACTTCCTGAAAAGAACGGAACCCCCTTGCCCAGGCCATATCGGGTCTCAAAACCGGGCGAGTGCAAAATCCGAGGAGTTCTGATTGCTAAATTTAGCTCTTTCTTTAATTTAGCTCGGTTTGCCGGTTAGGCTATGTACTGTGTATGCCCAGGTTTCACTTTTCCTGCAGTTCAGTGCTAGCCAGTTATATTTTTCCGGTTTCGTGAGTTGATCCTGCACGGAAAAATTTTGGAAAGTCCGCTGCAGTTTCTTTAGTCTTAACCGTTCAACCAGAGACAATACGTAACTGAACGAGTACGC